>SOZL01001571.1:0-40159 GCA_009733165.1 Naja naja
AATTAACCACAGATGGTGAGGTCAGATATTCTTTCTTAAACTTAATCCGTTCCACAATCCATGTCTACTTGACATGTTAAGCCAAACTACAATCAGGCTTAGAATATTGCGAAAAGAATCAATTGTTTTAAGAAATATCTGCAGATACATGTCTCAGCATCAAACATTTGTGAATGTTTAGCTATAATTTGATAAATGCTATAACCCAGGTTTATACCTTTAAGGTGACATTACAAAACTGCTATGAGCAACAGCCATCAATGGAATTATGTGTTTCAATTCTTCTCCACAAAAACACACACTTGCCTACCTAATGACAATACAGTTTGTCCTCGACTTACTTAACAACCGTGTTCCTAACTTAACGACTGCAATGATTCCCTTAACCACCGTGGCCAGAAAAGTCACAAATGGGCAAAACTCACTTAACAAATATCTCATTAGCAATGGAAACTTTGGGTTCAATTGTAATCGTAAGTCGAGGACTACCTGTACTGATTCTGCTCTGTGAGGAAAGATGTCTGCAACTGTACAATATCCCTTTCCTATACACCCTATCTCTTTCCCTCCAGTTCTCAGCAAGATTCCCAGCTGGGACGTAGCATCCACACAGATGAAACAATTCTGCCAACATGACTCAAGATTATAGTAGAATTTTGCAACAGGATGCATGAAGTGCAAAATCCACAGTCTTTTATCAGCTTTGGAAAGCTCAAAAATGATTAAAAGTTAAAGTTCACTAGACTGGAAAAGGCCAGGAATCAGCTTCTGCTCTAAGAAGAAAGAAGAAAGAAAAAGTCATTGCTGAATATATTCTTGCTATAATAATAACCATTTGGTTGCAAGTCAGGTTCACTTAACAACCGAATTACTAACTTAACAACTGTAGTGATTCTTTTAACAACTGCAGCAAGAAAGGTCGTAAAATGGGGCAAAATTCCTGACAAATGTTTCCTTAGCAACAGAATTTTGGGCTCAATTGTGGTCATAAGTTGAGGACTACCTGTAATCTAATCCTATTACTTTAAATATAGAACTTGAATTAGAAAGCAATCAAAGCCACTTACCTCCCCGTTTTCCAAAGGCACAATGCGGGAATATTCAGTGGTACAAATGACATCATCATCTTTATTAATCTTCTCTCTGCTCTTGAGGCCAAATTTCTCTATGCAATCTCTCCTGGAAGCTATTGGAATGCAGATGGCAAGATTTACAATCTGGAAGGGTGTGATTTACCCCAAAATAATGAATAGCACTTTGCATGTATAGAGAATTTTGCAAACAATCAAAGGACTTGGCATGTATAATTAAGTATAATTAATTTGGACCCATTTCCCACCGAAAAGAAAACACCGGGAGCCTCAAAACCTGGGTGGCATGGCCAACTCAATGTCACTCCCACTCAGTCACATGACACGCCACCGCCACGCCTACCCAGGTTTTGTGGCTCCCTGTGTTTTCTGTGGGAAATGGGTTTCTCTCTCCCACCCTCCCTCCCTCTCATTTCTGTTTTATGTGCCAGCCAGTGATGGATCACCCAACAGGGAACCACAGCAAAGGGCCCAAAGAGCCGCATGTGGCTCCAGAGCCAAGGGTTGCTGATACCCAGAATGGGTAATCCTCAACTTACAATACTTAGTTTAGTGACCGTTTGAAGTTACAATGGCACTGAAAAAGGGATATGTATGGCCTTTTTTCACACTCACAACTATTTTAGCATCCCCATGGTCATGTGATCAAAATTCAGAGTGACAACTGACTGGTATTTATGACGGTTGCCATATCGCAGGGTCACTTGATCTCTTTTGCGACCTTCCGACAAGCAAAGTCGATGGGGAAGCCAAATAACTTAACAACTGCAATGATTCACTTAACAACTATGGCAAAAAGGTCATAAAATGGGGCAAAATTCACTTAATCACTGTCTCTTAGCAACAGAAATTCTGGGATCAATTGTGGCCATAGATCTACCTGTAATTCATCACCAATAAATTCAGTCAAGGTGGCATCATGCCTTGGTAAATTCTTGGCACCTGGTTTAAGTTCCGACGTCCTCTTATTATTTTAATAAAAGAATGTTGTGGGACATAGATGTCAATCATCACACTTGTTTAAGATCTGGAAAAATTTTGAGGGAAACTTTGCTTTTCAGAAGAAGGGAAATTTTATTTCCCTTCATTTTATTTCCAAACAAAGGGAACTTTAAAAAAAAAAATACACAGAGCAGAGAATCCTAAACAACAATTAGAGAACCTCAAGATATTGCACAGTTGCAAGAACAGCTAGCGAGCAGAGGATGAGGAAGAAGACAGATAAACATTTTGTTTTGGAATTAAAAGTCTTCCTGAAAATACACAGGAACCGATCCATCACAAAGGAATGTACAGATTGCCAAGCTTGCAATAGCATTATCTTAAATAAAGGAAGAAGCAAAATTAGTTAGTTCTGTTGTGGCAGGTGGCTTATCTCTTCGTGTTGCTCCAAAGCTGCGTTCACATACTTTCCTGAGCCAGGGCTAAGAACCGTGATTTGCAAAACGAGATGTAGTAGGCTGTTCCACACTTAATACAGGTAGTCCTTGACTTACAAGTGACCGCTCAAAGTTACAAAAAGGGTGACTTATGGCCGTTTTTCACACGTCCATTGCAGTCCCCCTATATTCACATGATCAAAACCCAAGACTGTTGCACCATCCCCATGTTCACATGATTTGACATTCGGATGCTTGACAACTGACTCACATTTATGACGGAGTCCTGGAGTCACGTGATCCCTTTTTGCGACCTTCCAACAAGCAACGTCACTGAGGAAGCCAGATTCGCTTAACCACCATGTTACTAATTTAAGTAACTGCGGTGATTTACTTAACAAATGTGGGAAGGAAAAGTCGTAAAATGGGGCAAAACTCACTGAACACCTAGCAACATAAATTCTGGGCTCATTTGTGGTCGTAGGTCGAGGACTACCTGTACTATCCCATAAAGCAGTGTTTCTCAACCTCAGGATCTGTTAAGATGCATGGACTTGGTTCATGGACCTGAGTGGGGATTTTTGGGAGTCTATACGTAAGGGGTGTCAAACTTGATTTCATTGAGGGCCACATCAGGGTTATGTTTGACCTTAAGGGGCGGAGGCTGGGGGGGTGGGGCCAGCTTGACGTCACTCGTTTCAGGGGCGTCCGTGGTGCCTGAGTGCTCTGCCAGTGAAAACGGGCTCCCGAGCTCCGTTTTCAGCTGTGACGGCCTCCTGAAACCCTTTGCCAGTGAAAAACAGGGACCTCCCAAGCTCTGTTTTCACAGGTAGAGGCACCATAGGCCAATTCTTTGCTGTTTCCAGAGCGGCTCTGCGGGCCAGAACTAAGCATCCCGTGGGCCGGATCCGTCCCTCAGGCCTTGAGTTTGACACTCCTGCTATACATCGTAAAGTTGCTACGGTTGAGAAACAGTGCCATAACACAAGCTTTACATGTCAAAACTGCCGAGTTCACACTCCTTCATAAGCCTAAGACAAATATGTATCTTTGGGGTTCCGTTGTGGTCATAATTCAAGGACTATCTTTAAAGGTGTTCAAATGCACAGCATGAAAACTTGCTTCAGTTACTTGTTAAAATTTAAAAAAATCTCTCCTTTTATTTTTCCTTCTCTTTCTTAAGTCTTTTGGGTTTTTTTGTACTTTGGGATTTACTTTCTAAGATTAAAAGCAATGAATGTGAAGTAACAATTGTTTGTAGGCACCTCGAGATCCATCTGCTTTATGTTGTGGGATGATTAGATACGTCTTGTGAGATCAGTCTATGCGTTGATAACACACAGATGGACTCTGCGGGATTATAGCACAGCAAATGATTGCAGCCCATGGATTCTCAAATTTAGTAATATACATGTTAAACTTCAGATCCAAAAGTACTCGCAGTTCTCCAGGCATTAACTCGGGAATTAACTTAACTTGGCAAAGGACTCTCAGATCTAACTAGATTAGAATCTTTACTAAACACAAACAGGGAGATCTTATTCACCCAGAAATTGTAAATACAGAACAAAAAGTCAAATACTGCATTTTATACAGGAAGTCCTCCACTTATGATGAATAGAATAGAATAATATAGAATTATTAGAATTAGAATTAGAAATGGACAGGAATAGAATAGAATAGAATAGAATTAGAATTAGAATTATAAATGGATAGGAATAGAATAGAATAGAATAGAATAGAATAGAATAGTAAAATAGAACAGAACATAATAGAATAGAACAGAATAACTTTATTGTCACTTTCAATGTACACTAATCAGCATAGATTAAAATGAAATTTCGTTGCATACAGCTCTCAATGGGTCACCACCTCCAATATACACTACATAAACATGACAACTGAGCCCAAAATTTCTACTGCTAAGTGAGACATTTGTTAAATGAGTTTTACCTCATTTTATGAGCTTTTTTAAAATCACAGTTGTTAAGTGAATCACTGTGATTCTTCAGTTAGGAACCTGGTTGTTAAGTGAATCTGGCTTCCCCATTGTCTTTGCTTGTCAGAAGGTCGCAAATGGAGATCACATGACCCTGAGACACGGCAACGGTCATAAATATGAGTCAGTTGCCAAGAGCCTGAATTCTGATCAAGTGACCATGGGGAATGCTACAATGGTCGTATGTGCGAAAAAGGGTCGTAAGTCACAATATTATTCTATAAATCTTCATGTACAATTTCTTCCAGTTGGACTAGAAGATCTCCAATGTCCCTCCCAGACCTATGATTCTATGAAATACAGGTAGTCCTCGGCTTACAACCATTGGTATAGTGAACATTTGTATAACAGCAATGAAAAAAGTGACTTAAGACAGTTTTTCACTGATACAATCATTGCAGCATCCCCATAGTCACGTGATTAAAAACCAGGCCCTTGTGTTTGACAGTTGCAATGTTCCAGGGTCATGTGATCACCATTCACATGTATGTCCCAAAGGTGCTTTTTCAAGAGGCAACTGGACTTTCTTGTTTTTGTTTTTTGAAGATGTTTCACTTCTCATCCAAGAAGCTTCTTCAGCTCTGACAGGATGGTGGGGAATGGAGGGATTTATATTCCTTGCAGACAGCTGGTCATTTGAATCCTTTTAGAGCAGGGGTCTTCAAACTTTACAACTTTAAGACTTGTGGACTTTAACTCCCAGAATTCCTCCTCCAGTCATGTTAACTCAGGAATTCTAGAAGTTGAAGTCCACAAGTCTTAAAAGTTGTCAAGTTTGAAGATGCTTGCTCTAAAAGGATGCAAATGACCAGCTGTCTGCAAGGAATATAAATCCATCCATTCCCCACTATCCTGTCAGAGCTGAAGAAGCTTCTTGGATAAGAAGCAAAACAACTTCAAAATAAAAAAACAAGAAAGTCCAGTTGCCTGAAAAAGCACCTTTGGGACAACCATGACCTGGATGACGGAGAATCTCTACAGCAAGGGTCTTCAAACTTGGCAAGTTTAAGACTTGTGGACTTCAACTGCCAGAATTCCTGACTGGAGGAGGATTTCTGGGAGTTGAAGTCCACAAATCTTAAAGCTGTCAAGTTTGAAGACCCCTGCTCTACAGACATTTACATGTATCCTTCCCATCTGGCTTCTGGGGATCCAAATTAGCTTAATGACCACATAGTTCACTTAACAACTGTGGTGATTTGCTTAATTAATGTGGCAAAAAGGTGGTAAAATGGAACCAAACTCATTTAACAACTGCCTTGCTTAGCAACAGACATTTTGGGCTCAATTGTGATTGTAAAGTGGAGAACTAGCACTATATATAAAAATGTAAGCCACTGGCATAAAGCCTTTTGTGATTCTTTGAGAGCCTCTTTGGGATAAAAAATGCTTCTTGTTCTTTTACCCACGAAGTGAACTTAATGCGTTACTGTCAAAAACTGTGAATTTAGCACACTCAAGGGAACCTGTTCCTGTATCATCCTCCCAGATATTCTTTTTTTCCAGGTTTTTCTGTTTAAAAGATCATCATAAAACTTAGTTCATATCTTCTGTCAATTACTATCACTTTTCCCTGGAGAAGCCAGTGTTTAATACTTTCCAATAACTTGCGTTCTCTCTGTCTGCTTGAAAAATAATGAGTTTTCCAAGGAAACCGATGCATTTTGCCAACCTAAGTAGAGGTTGTCCTCAGCTTATGACCACAACAGAGCCCAAATTTCTGTTGCTATGTGAGATGCTTGTTAAGTGAGTTTTGCCCCATTTTACGATATTTCTGGCCACAATTGTTAAACGAATCACTGTGTCAGGGCCCCGACAATACACCCCCATTCAAATCATAAGTCTCTAGCCGCATCTCTCAGAGTAAAAAAAAATGGATTTATTAGGAGTGACCATGTCGGTGTTACCTGGGTGTAGCCGACACTAAGACACATCATTCATTTCACCCTTGACCCTGGTTTTCCCCCCACCCCCTGGATGTATATTCTCCAATGGGGCACATCCATAGCCAAGAGGCATCAATCAGGCTCTCCAGTAATAATCTTGCGTGCCAACAGCTTCAGCCACCTAACAATTATCGGAAGCATTTAAAGAATGCACTACTTTCCCCACTCCCTTTCTGCTGGCAACTAAAATGACCAAAGAAGTATTTTTTAGTTGACACACTGCAGTTGTTAAGTTACACGGCTGTTAAGTGAATCTGGCTTCCCCATTGTGTGTCAGAAGGTTGCAAATGGGGATTATGTAACCCTGGGACATTGCGAACGTCATAAATAGGAGCCAGTTGCCAAGAGTCTGAATTTTGTTCACATGACCCTGGGGGGATGCAACAGTATAGTGTGAAAAATGGTAATAAGTCACTTTTCCAGTGCTGTTGTAACTTTGAATGGTCACTAAATGAACTGTGGTAAGCTGAGATTTGCTCTAGAACAGTAGGCAGTTTCATACCAAGAAAACAAATTCTCTGACTGAATTTCCTTACATTTTTTTTTATTTCAGAGAATAGTGAAGAACACCGGGTAGCCAGAAATGCATTTTTACCTAAGCGAGTCATGTCTGATTTTACAATATATTTTGCTGTGGTCATTAAGTGAATCACAGAATCATTAAATGAATCTGGCTTTCCCCATTGCCTTTGCTTGTTGGAGGTTAGCTGGGAAAATCATGTGACTTTTGGGATCCTGGCAGTCCAAGTGCCTGAATTTGGATCACACGACTGCAGGGACGCTGTGACAGTCGTAACTGTGAGGAGCCACTGTAAGTCAGTTGTAAATTTCAACACCGTCCTAACTTTGCATGGTCACTAATGAACGGCTGTAAGTTGAGGATTACCTGTAACCTGTGAGAAAGGTGAGAGAAGTTTCACCCTCTTTGTAAGTGAGAGAAGTTTCACCCTCTTTGTAAATGCTATCTTTGCATCCATAGAATATTTACAACATCACGCAAGGTGGAGGGAGATTATGCTTCATCCTCCACATGATCTCATCCAATTCTGTTGAAGGTTCCTCCCCAGCTTACATAAATATTAACTTTGCCTAATCAATTAATCCCTTTGATTTTGCTCTCATACTCACAGGCAAAGTACTGCCAAGGATCATACGTCACTCCAAAATCAGTCGATCGCTCCAGCACCCACAAGTCTGGACGGGGAGAATTTGCAAACTTGATCAGTACGTAGGCCACATGGAACAGCTGTGAAAGAAGTGGGGGGAATGTATATTTTAGTACAAGAACAAACACGCGGCAGTTATATAAACCTGAAAGTTGGATGTGGAATTAGATTATAAGACGAAAAATAAATTAAAAAGCCAGGAAAACACTTCCAATGGCTTTTTTCAAAATGGCAGAAGAACTAGGTAATCAAGATGTATGGCGAGAAATACATCCCAAGGAAAATCAATACTCATTTTATTCAAATAGACTCATGTCCTGGTTAAGAATAGACAGGATATGGATGTCAGCAGAGTTGAAATCCAACATTCAAGAAATAAATATAGAAATAAGCAACTGGGCCAGAGGTGGTATTCAGCAGGTTCTCACCAGTTCCAGAGAACCTGTAGTGGACATTTTGAGTACTTCGGAGAACTGGTAGTGGAAATTTTGAGTAGTTCAGAGAACCGGCAAATACCACCTCTGACTGGCCCCGCCCCCTTCTATTCTCTGCCTCCTGAATCCCAGCTGATCGGCTGGGTCTTCTTTTGTTGCCCTGCACAGGAGAACAGAACTGGAAAGCAGGTTAGTGGGGTGGAGAGGGAAGGGGATTTTGTAGTAACCTTCCCCTGGAGTGAAATTTGGGTTCTATTGTGGTGATAAATCAAGGTCTAATTTGTAATAAGGAAATTGAACAAATAGATTGAAAAAATCTTCCCTATACTTCATCAGGTTTTCAGAAATTGTGCTGTATTTCTTTACTTTTTTTTATAAAAGGGTAGCGATTAAAATTTACGGTGGACCTTCTGTATAGCTTTTGCTATACTTTCTATACTCCATCCATCTCATGAAGAAGGCTTCTCATGAAGCCTCTTGTATGTAATCAGAAAGGAAATCCACTCCATTCTGGCCCTGATGATGTTATTTAGCTGGGTAATGAAACGTCTGCAAGAAAACAACCAAGCTCAGAGAGCACCAAGGACCCCTAATTTCAGCCTGAGTTACAAATATTCTCGTCCATGGGTACTAATTATTGCTTTTAAAACACATTCTTCCCTGGGGAATTCAAGCCAGCCACATGGAAAGGAAATTTTCTTTTGTATGATATACACCCAATCAGTTGCTGAGACGAGGTAGCTTCTGATAAGACCTTCACAGCTCTCAATCCAGGTGCTTCTAATTCGTTCGAAGACTGAGAGTAAGAATGGAATCTTTATTGTTAAGCAAATTAAATACCGATGTTTATTAAGCACTAAGAAATGTAATTAATAGAACAGGGGTGTCGAATTGGATTTATTTGAGGGCTGAATCAACACTGTTCTTCTCTGTGACCGAGAGTGGGGGCGGGGACAAGGGGCGGATTCCTCCTGCATCACCCTACCGGCCAAAATAGGGTGCGGGGGGTCCATGGGCAGCCCCCGAGTTTCATTTTCACCCTCCATGGCCTCCTGCAGCACACTACCGACCATTTTCAGGCCCATTTTCAGACCATTTTTGGCCGGCAGAGTGCTGCAGGAGGCCATGCAGGGTGAAAACGAGGCTCAGGGGGAAGTCCTTAGCCATCAGAGGCACCGCGGGCCGGTCCTTTGATATTTCCAGGGCGGCCCCGTAGGCTGGATTTGAACACCCTGAGGGCCGGATCCAGCCTGCGGGCCTTGAGTTTGACACCCCTGTAATAGAAAATTAATGAAATTTATTTTTTTTAAAAAGACTGATTTGTGCAGCCATGTTCTTGCCAAAACTGAAAAAAAGCACGCAGCTTAAAAATATCATTGCTGGGGGAAAAAACAACAATCTCAGCAACGGAATTCCTCTTTTTAAGCTGGCACCGGCTTTCTCCAAAAATCTTCCCTTCATCATCCTGTCAAAAAAGTTCTATTTAAAAACACACCACCACTCCTAAAATGACCCTTATTTTATCAGTAGGGTAAGAATGTTTAAAGTAAAACACCGGAAATGTGACACTTACAGAAATAAGGGTCTTCCAGTGTTCAAACCAAGGGAATAAAATTGTCACTAAATCAACTGTTGTAAGTCAAGAACTACCTATAACTGTGAGCCACCCAAAGTCACTGGCAGACCACCTGCTTATCAATTGCATTTCTGTGTAAATAAATAAACAGCTCCATCAATTGTACAATACCATAAAAGGAAAATAGAAAGCTGCGGAAAAGTAAGAGAAACACACATCTCTATATTTTAGATATCCGTGGGCTGGTTTTATGCTCAAAAACAGGTATGAAAATGTGGAATGTATATGCTACTCCCGGAAAATATAAGTTTTTGTTTTATTGATTTTTCCTGAACTGGGATTATTTGCAAAGAAAACTATGGAAGTATATAGGATTCAGTTTCTGCTTTTAATTAATATTCATCAACAGGATCTAGTTATTATTGCTTCTCCGGGCAATTAATTGTATGGAGATTCATATTCAGTTCCAGAACCGTAAATATTCTTCTCTAAATAACATTAATCAAAACATTTACTATTTGTTTCTTTTTTGTTGTTTCTATATTCATCTCTTGTTGCTTCATAATGTTTATGTCAAAGTCATTTTATTTCCTAAATTATTGTCCCAATCAATTCTTTTGTTCCTGTCCAATTTCTTGAAAGAACTAAGAAACTTCTAGAAACACCTGTTACATTATTCCACCTTAATCCTCCTTTTGGCTATCTTCTTTTTAATTCACCATGTTTATCAGTTAATTGATTTTTAAAAAGTGTATTGAACTTTTGAGAAAAGAATACAAAAAAGGTATGATAATTTTTCTCTTCAACAACCAATGAAAATCTTTTCCTTCCCCCCTCAAAAAACTATATCAAAGGTATATATTTAGTACGTTTTTGTTTCTATTGTTTTAAGTTGCTTTAAATATTTTTAACTTTAATATATTTTAACATATTGATTTGTAAATACTTTAATATTTTAATACATTAAAAACTGTAACATATTTTTTGAATTGTAAGCTGCCTAGTCATTGACTGAGATAGACAGCTACATAAATTAAACAAATAAATAAACTAAAATTAAAAAATAAAATAAAGTTATTGAAGGATCGTTCGTAAGTATTTAAACATTTCAGCTTCAAATAACGTTGGCGATCCTTAAATCAATTGCTTAGCATTTTGAGGGTTAAAATATAACATAAAAGAAATGAACGTGCCTTTTTTATGTGGACACAATAACTTTCTAATGTCCCATTGCTTTGTAACATGGAAAAAAAGAAAGACGCACACACACACACTAAAAAAGAAAATTCAGCCAGGCCTACATTCCTAAAAAGGTGAAACAGTTCTTATCTTTCTACAGTAGGTTAATTATGGAAGAATCCAGCTAGAAAGGAATACAAATCAAAACCTCTCCTTCTTTATTTCTACAAAGAATTTGCTGGATTATAGATAATATTGCAGCACTCAGAGGGGAGTAGGGTGAGACAGCTTTTAAAACACTGATAAAAGGTTGCCCATGACTATAAAATAATAAAAAGATTGCAATAATTGCAATATTAATCTCAAACAAAACATATACACCGTAACAAAGGCCACAATTTATCTGCTAAGTATATTTCTCCTTAATCTGAAATGCATCCATAATCTAAAAATAAAAATACAGATAGTTCTTAACTTATGATCACAACTGAGACCAACACTTCTGCTGCTAAATGAGACATTTGTGGAGTGAGTTTTGCCTCATTTTCTGACCTTCCTCATCACAGATGTTAAGTGAATCAATCAATGCAGTTGTAAATGGAAGGCAGGTTGGTAGCAATTGATTTTTTGAGTTACACCCATGTATGATGGCTTCCGGATCTGAATGAAAGTGCACCATTGTCATGTTTTGTTTAATTCCTCTGCTACTGAAGTTTAAAGAAGTACTATTAAATAATAGATTCCTATCTGTATAGAGATAGCAAACCTGACTGCATTTGTACAGCTGCTGCTGTTAAACATTTTTTTTTATTCTTAGACTTTAAATACAGGTAGTCCTTGACTTGTTACAGTTCATTTAGTGACCGCTCAAAGTTACAATGGCACTGAAAAAAAGTGGCTTATGGCCATTTTTCACATTTACGACCTTTGTAGCTTCCCCATGATCATATGATCAAAATTCAGATGGTTGGCAACTGGTTCATACTTACGACCACTGCTGGGTCCCAAGCGTCACGTGATTCCTCTTTTGCGACCTTCTGACAAGCAAAGTCAATGGGAAAGCCAGGTTCACTTAACTGGGTTACTAACTTATCGACTGCAGTGATTCACTTAACAACTCTGGCAAGAAAGGTCATAAAATGGGGCAAAACTCCCTTAACTGTCTCTCTCACTTAACAACAGAAAGTTTGGGCTTAATTGTGGTTGTAAGTTGAGGACTACCAGTATTATGATTGGGCAGATTTTTCAGTAACATCAAAGCTTGATTTGAGAAATAAAAGAAGAACTTTCACTTCAGTCTGATAAACTAGCAGGGGTCTCCAACCTTAGCAACTTTAAGACTTGTGGACTTCAACTCCCAGAATTCCTCAGCCAGCTGAGGAAGCTGGCTGAGGAATTCTGAGGAAGCTGCCTGAGGAATTCTGGGAGTTGAAGTCCACAAGTCTTAAAATTGCTAAGGTTGGAGACTCCTGAACTAGAAGATACAGAAATGACCAAATACCAGGTCCTGACCTGGACTTTCATAAATTTCCTTGAAAAAACTTTTTCTCAGAAAGGTCTATATTTTAACTGATTAGTGCCGTGTTGGCGAACCTATGGCACACGTGCCGGAAGTGGCATGCACAGCCATTTTCCCCGGCACACGAGTGCTCGCCCGGAAGAGCCCCACTGCACATGTGCACACATCGCTGCCCGACAGCTGGTTGTCGGGTATCTGGCGCGCATCCGCAGGGAAGGGGCAGGGGTGCATGGGAGACACGTGCGCATGCGCAGAGATGCGCAGCACGCTGGAGGTCGTGCGTGCATGCGCAGATGCACAGCGCGGCGGGGGATCGCACGTGCAGACACAGAGACGTGCTGCGCATGGTGGGGGAATCACGTGTGCAGGCGCAGAGATGCATGGCATGTGGCAAGGGGATCACACGCGCATGCACAGATGCGCGACAAGGGGATCATGCGCACATGCGCAGCGTGCTGCAGGGGCTGGTGTGCGCATGCACAGGGGGAAAGGGGCCCCCCAGCATGCATTGCCTTCTGGGTGCTGACATGTGAGCGCGTGCGCATGATCGCATGCGCAATTATCAGTACGGGAGCCGAAAAAGGTTTGCCACCACTGGATTAGTGCTTAAACTGGAAACTAGACCTCAACCTATGGCCATAAATGGGTCCAGAATTTCCACTGCTAAGCAAGACAATTTTTAAGGATTCACAACCAATTTTATAACCTTTCCTGCCAGAGTTGTCAAGTGAATCACTGCAGTTCTTAAATGAATCACACAGTCATTAAGTGAATCCAGCTTCCCTCATTGACTGCTGGGAAACCAGGTGGGAAGGAACTGAAATTCCATATAATTTTCCTGTTTATAATCGTGGACTACTCAATAGAAAGGGAAAAATGGAAAATTTCCCACGCCTACAGATGTATCCTCCTCATATTTTCTTCACAAAATGCCGAGGATTGTGTTTCCAGTCAAGGCTTAATTGCACATCACTTCATGGTTGTTGATTCTACTGAGAAACAGGCTTTGACCCTATATTTCTCCATTCTCTATTGTGGCTTTGAAACCTGAACTCAGTGTCATGTTGATAACACCTCCATCTCTCGGTCCCTGATTCTTGTTTGGTTGTCCAGGAATTTATTTCCAGCCTCCAACTGACCTGAACCGATTTTCTACATCCAATCTAACCTCGTGGGCTTGAATGGAAAACAAAACAACTTAATTTAATTTCACTAAAAGGAACGCTTTTAGCAAAGCCTAATCTGTACCGACTTGAGTGCTTATCATCTGATAGACATCTTAATGAGTTCCTCTCATTTTAGCTCATCCAGATGAAGAGAAAGAATCTCAAATTCTTCCCATAAAAACCACCATCACCATTAGCATCCTTCATTGGAATGAAGGGGAGCGAAGGGGAAAATTGCCCAAGCAATTAAATGAAGGAAAGTCCTTCCCGAAACTGCATCAAATAATAAGATGTAATTCACAGTTCCAAACTGTAATGCAACCTGTCCCAAAGGTGTTTTTTTCAAGAGGCAACTGGACTTTCTGGTTTTTCTTTGAAGACGTTTTGCTTCTCATCCAAGAAGCTTCTTCAGCCCTGACTGGATGGTGGGGAATGGAAGGATTTATACTCCATTCAGACAGCTGGTTGTTTGCATTCTTTTAGTGAGTTAAGGCCACTTGGAGGTTTATCTGTGTCCTCAGGGTCACCTGAGTGGTGCAAATGAGTGTGGAGCCTTCTTGGCTCCAGGATATTTCCGTGTCATTAACTTAAGAACTTCCCTGATTCATTTAACAATGGTGGCAAGAAAGGTAATAAAATGGAGCAAAATTCACTTAACAAATGTCTCGCTTAGCAACAGAAATTTTGGGGCTCAATTGTGGTCGTAATTCGAGGACTACCTGTATTTATGATAGTTGTAGTGTTCTGGAGTCATGTACAGATAATCAGAGTTGGAAGGGACCTTGCAGGTCATCTAGTCCAGTGGTCGCCAACCAGTGGGCTGAGAACCACTGGTGATCCACGAAAAAATTTTGGTGGTCTGAGAGAAAATTTTGGTGGTCTGCAGAGAAATGTCACCCCCAAAGCATCTCCCAAAGCAATTAATCCAAGATGGACAGGAACACAAGGCTGCGCCACCGACATGGCCCGTGAAAACACAAAGCTTGCATTGCTTCCATTGCAAACAACATGATGTAGTGAGGGGAGGGGGGAAGGGTGGAGGGGGGGAAGTTGCCCCATTTGCCCTACGCACCTCACCTGGCCGCCAGGCTGCTTCTTTCCCCTTCTTTCTTCTTCTCCTTTTGGCTGCACACAAGGAAAGCAGCAAAAGTCTTTCTTTCTCTCCCCAAACTCCGCCACAAATGAGTCTTTGAGACCCTGCAAGGCATCCTGCTCCAAGAGACTGCGCCATTCTGGCGGAGTTTGGGGGAGAGAAAGAAAGACTTCTGCTGCTTTCCTTGCATGAAGCCAAAAGTCTCTCTCTCTCTCTCTCCCCTGAGAACAGAGCTGGAGACGGTATCCTGCGATCCCAAATAAAAAATGATCGGTAGGAAAACGGGGTGGGGAATTTTCCTGCAGACTTTTTTGGGGATTTTTCCAGGGTCTCTGGTCTGCGGGATTTAAAATTATGAGTTTGGTGGTCCCTGAGGTCCAAAAGGTTGGCGACCCCTGATCTCGTCCAACCCCTCCCCAAGTGATCCCCTTTTGTGACCTTCTGATAAGCAAAGTCAATGGGGAAGCCAGATTTGCTTAATTTAAGAACTGCAGTGATTCACTTAACAGTTGTGGCAAGGAATGTCATAAAATGGGGAAAACTCACTTAACAAGTGTCTCACCACCAGGAATTTTGGGCCCAATTGTGGTCGTAAGTCAAGGACTACATGGGTAACACAGTATTCCACTCTTAACTGTCAGCTTAAGTTAGCCTTCAGTATAAAAGGGATTTTTTTCCCCCATGATTTCTTCAGACGTGTAACAGCTGCTCTAAGCCTGTTACAAACAGCTTCCCCTATTCAGAGTAGCAGCTGCAGCAACTTTTTGTGCCCAGAATATAATTAAACGCCAAAGATAATTATTTGCTAGAAGAAATACACTGCGACTGCATGAGGAATTTCAAGCTCTGACCTTTTGCTGGGAGATGTCATATTAGTTCTTTTTGTAAAAAAAAAAAAACGTTCCAAGGGAATGAAAAGGTCACTTGGCAGATAACAAATCCCAACCTACCGTTCTGCAAAAAATTCGGCTGCCGACAATATTATATTTTGGCATCCCTGGAAGACACTGTGGAAATGATAAAACTCAAAAGAAGGTGCGTTCGTCACACATTTAATTAATCTGTTTATTTAACAATGGTATGTGGCTGCCCAGCTCATATATAGGTAATAACAGAATAACAAGAGTTGGAAGGGACCATCGAGGTCTTCTAGTCCAACCCCCCTTGCTCAGGCAGGAAACCCTATGTCAGCTTTGAAATTCAGCTGCCAACATAATGGGAAGGAGGGGTGGAGGAGCTGACAAGTTCAAGGTTATTCTGTATGTCCTACTAAGAAATTCCAGTTTCAGTTAATTGGTTCTTGTAATTTTTGAAGTGTAGAAGTGGGAGGAAAAAAAGGTGGATTCTGTGTAGCGCTCGAAAATTCTTTCACTTTGGAAAATGCCTTAGATGTACCAGATATGTTTCTAATAAATCAGTTGGAGAGAATATGTCTCGGAGTGATTGATATCCTGGATACTTTCTGGATGCCTTACACCCTATACCATTTCAGACAAATTCTTGTCCAATCTCTTCTTAAAAACTTCCAGTGATGGAGCACCCACAATTTCTGAAGGCAAGTCCTTCGACTGATTAATTGTTCTCACTGTCAGGAAATTTCTCCTTAGTTCTAGGTTGATTCTCTCCTTCATTAGTTTCCATCCTTTACTTCTTGTCCTGCAATCAGGTGCTTTGGAGCAGTGGTCGCCAAACGGTGGTCCGCGGCCCACTGGTGGTCCACGAGAAAATTTTGGTGGTCCGCAGAGAAATGTCACCCTCAAAGCACCCCCCAAAGCAATTAATCCAGGCTGCACAGGAACACAAGGCTGCGCCGCCCACATTGCCTGCAGGAACCCTCCCACCCACTCACTCCTTACCTGTCAAACTTGCCTGCTAAATTGCTATTTTTCCTTTTTACGACCATCAGCTGTTCTGCTGAGCAGGGAGATTTAGATTAGCTAGAAAGAAGGAAATCGTTGGATTTCTTGCTTTCTAGCTAATCTTTAGATCTTCCGCTCTGCTTTTAAGCAGAGCTGAACCTTCCCTAGGACTGAAGCAGTGCAGACTCAGCTAGCAGATGGAATACTGCATTCAGTTTCCGTCACCTATTAGAGAAAAAAAGATGCTGAGACTTTTGAATAACAACCTGGTTACTAACCTACCTATTACAGTGATTCACTTAACAACTGAGGCCAGAAAAGTCATAAAATGGGGGCAAAATTCACTTTTTTTTAAATTACATTTATATGCCGCCCTTCTCCGAAGATGCAGGGTGGCTTACAATTTTTTGGGATACAACCCAATGTGCTCAGCAATAGCCTTCATTCCACTGTATATGCCTGCTTATTACTAAGCGGCATTTTTACAAAGTCAGCTTATTGCCCTCAACAATCTCGGGTCCTCAATTTACCTACCCCGAGAGGATGGAAGGCTGAGTCAACCTTGAGCCTGGTGGGATTCGAGCCTGCAATAATTGCAGGCAGCTGGAACTTAAGTGCAGGCATTTAACAGCCTGCACCACCAAGGCCCTTAACCAATGCTTCACTTAGCAACGAACATTTAGGGCTCAATTGTGGTGATACGTTGAGGATAACCTGTTATTTCTGGAGAACAGATTCCCTCTTCACCCTCTCTCCAACAACTCTCCGTTTGAAATGTGACACTCGGCAACTCATTTTTGTTAAATCCCCAAGCTGGAACTTCCTGGGTTGATGACCTTTCCTAAGGTCTCCTTCTCGTGTCTACGTGTTTGCAAGAGGGGCCGGCTGGGGCCTTTTGTGAGGAGGGAGGGAGGGAGGGAGGGAGAGAGAGAACATTCTCTGCATAAACTCAGAAGAGAAACCATAAGCGCGAAAATTGTATCGTAAAATGCGAAACGAAAGCATTTGCAGGCAAGCAAAGATCTAAGCCATCAAGGCAAAAATTGAAATAATACGGTGTCTCCAATAGATTCCTGACTGAGCTGCATCTCTGTATATCACTTCTTTTCAACACTGCTCTGATATCAAATGCAGGAAGTCTTCGACTTACAATGGTTCATTTAGTGGCTGTTCAATGTTACAACGGCAATCAGTGGTGGGATTTAATTTTTTTTACTACCGGTTCTGTGGGCGTGGCTTGGCTTAGTGGGGGTGGCTTGGCTTGGTGGGCATGGCTTGGTAGGCATGGCAGGGGAAGGTTACTGCAAAATCCCCATTCCCTCCCCACCCCATTAACCTGCTTTACAGCTCCATACTCCTATGCAGGGCAACAAAAGAAGACCCAGCCGATCAGCTGGGACTCAGGAGGCAGAGAATAGATGGGGTGGAGCCAGTCAGAGGTGGTATTTGCCGAACTACTCCAAACTACTCAAAATTTCCGCTACCGGTTCTCCAGAACCTGTCAGAACTGGCTGAATACCACCTCTGATTTAGCCTCCAGGCACCTCCATATCTTTGTCACTCTTCTTTATTAGCTAAGCTACAACTCAGGTTGAAATATATTCGAGGTAGCATCAGTTCCATTTCATTCCTCCTTGTCAGACTGATGGGCACACCTGGAACCAAAAGAGGTCTGCATGGAAATGCTAGTGCCCCCACAACCATGCTGCTGACTCAGTTTTAATGAAGACTGATTAGCTGGAGGTCAACAGGTCACAGTCAGTTATTAGGCTGGGAGGATGAAATCTTATTTCCCAGGTTAAGGCTCCTTCTTCAGGATGTAAAGCTTGTCCTAATAAATTAAGATGAAGTTCAACTGAGGTCCAAAGCGGAGGATGGATGGATGGCTGCTTCCTTTTTGAAGAAAGGGATGTTAGACATCACAAGACGGATTAGCCGCTGGAAGAAGTCTTGTGACCATTGTGTAGAGTTTAGTGCAAGAATGTAGAGAGATTCACTTAAATACAGAAGAACAAAAATTAAAAGCTGTTTCAGCTCATCAAATTCAACTGGCTGCCTTCTCTTAATAACTTAAAAAGTGGTATGTACTTTTTTTGGTAAGGAATCTACACAACACTCCAGCCAGCCAGCCAGGGCCGTCTTAACAGCATTATGGGCCCCAGACAAAGCAGTGTACTGGGGCCCCTACGACAACTACTCACGGGAATAAAAATGTAAATGGTCGATAAAATTAAACATATATTTGCATGTTAGTATTAATAACAAAAATGCAGTAAAATGTAATAAATATGTTGCTGTATTTATATGATACAAGGTGCATTGAAGGGTTAACATACACAGATGAGTATGGGGCCCCTATGCTCATGGGGCCCATGGGGAAGTGCCCATCAGGCCCATGCGTTAAGACAGCCCTGCATCCATCCATCCATCCAGACAGCCATCCCATATAGGTAATTCTCAACTTACGACCCACAATTGAGCCCAAAATTGATGTTGTGACATGAGAAATTTGTTAAATGAGTTTTGTCCCATTTTACGAGTTTAGTAACACAGTTGTTAAGTGAATCTGGTTTCCTCGTTGACTTTGCTTGTCTGAAGATCACAAAAGGCGATCACATGACTCCAGGATACTACAAATATCATAAATGTGAATCAGCTGTCAAGCATCTGGATATAAATCACGTGATTATGGGGATGCTACAATGGTTGTAAGTGTGGAAAAACGGTCGTAAGTCACTTTTTTCAGTGATGTTGTACAGACAGTCCTCAGCCTACGACCACAATTGGGCCCAAAATTTCCATTGTTAAATGAGACATTTGATAAGTCCATTTTGCCTTGTTTTACCACCTTTCTTGCTTCAGTTGTTAAGTGAATCACTGCAGTTGATAAGTTAGTAACCCAGTTGTTAAGTGAATCTGGCTTTCCCATTGACTTTGCTTGTCAGAAGTTCACATGACCCTGGGACATTGCAACGATCATAACTATGAACTGGTTGCCCAGCACCTGAATTTTGATCACATGATCATGGGGATGCTACAAAGGTTGTAACCGTGAAAAAACAGTCATAAGCTACTTTTTTCAATGCCGTTGTAACTTTGAACAGTCACTAAATGAACTGTTAAGTTGAGGACTACCTGTAACTTTGAATGGTCATTAAGTGAACAGGGGTAAGTTGAGGAATACCTGTCTTTTGTCCAAAATAAAAGCATCTGATCACCGATTTCCTCAAAATAAGCAATGGCCTAAACCAGGGGTCTCCAAACTTGGCAACTTTAAGACTTGTGGACTTCAACTCCCATAATTCTAGAGCCAGCCTTAGTCTTAAAGTTGCCAAGTTTGGGGACCCCTGGCCTAAACAATTCAAGAAAGCAGATTTTAAGAGAACGTCCACATTGTACCTGACAGCTGGACTTTCCTTGAACTTGCAAAACAGGCAATTTACACACATCGCAAAATGTTGGCTAGTAAAACCTGCACTCTCTCCCACATTCTGACAGGGACTCCTGTTAAGTTATCTAAATTTCAAACCTCTGAAAAGATTGCAGATGGTGACTTGAGCAAACATAGGTAGTCTTCGACTTACGACCACAATTGATTCTCAAATTTCTTTGTTAAGTGAGTTTTGCCCCATTTTACGACCTTTCCTGACTCCGTTGTTAAGTGAATAACTGCAGTTGATAAGTTAGTAACCTGGTTGTTTTTCAAAAGTCTCAACATCTTTTTTTTTTAATGTGGTGACCAAAACTGGATGCAATATTCCAGATGTGGCCTTACTAAGGCGTTACAAAGCGGTTTTGTCCCGTTTTATGGCCTTTGTTGCCACCGTTGTTAAGTGAACCGCTGCAGTCGTTAAGTTAGTAACCCAGTTGTTAAGTGAATCTAGCTTCCCCACTGACTTTGCTTGTCTGGAGGTTGCAAAAGGGGATCACACGACCCTGGGATTCTGCAACCATCATAAATATGAACCAGTTGCTAAACATCTGAACCCTGATCAAATGATCATGGGGATGTTGCAAAGGTCGTAACTGTGAAAAACGGTCACAAGTCACTTTTTTCAGTGCCCATTATAACTTTGAACGGTCACTAAATGAACTGTTATAAATTGAGGACTACCTGTACACATTTTGCTGAGGGAAGAAATTCTTCAGTCTTGGTGATTCATGTATGAGGAGGAGGAAGACATGTTCACCAGAACATTTTAACCAGTTAAATGACATCTTGTCAGGCCCAAGGCCTTGTAGCTATGGACAAATCTCAAACCCCCAGTGGTTGTCAAAAGCTCTTTACAGATTAACAGAGTTGAAAGGGACATTGTAGGTCATCTAGTCCAATCCCCCACCCAAGCAGGACCCTAACCCTATACCACTTCTGACAGATGGCAATCCAATCTCTTCTTGAAAGCCTCCAGTGATGAAGCTCCCACAACTTCTGAAGGCAACTTCTGTTCCATTGGTGGATTGTTCTCGCTGTCAGAAAATTTCTCCTTATTTCCAGGTTGAATCTCTCCTCGTTCAATTTCCATCCATTATTCCTTGTCTGGCCTTCAGGTGCCTTGGAAATAGCTTGCCCCCTTCCTCTCTGTGGAAGCCTCTCATATATTGGGGCATTGCTATCATGTGTCCCCTGGTCCTTCTCTTCACTAGACTAGCCATTTTGTTCCAGTGTTCTCCTTGATCTTGCCCCTTCACTTTCTCTCCACTAGTATCACCTACTACAGGTAGTCCTCAACTTACAACCATTTGTTTAGTGACCTTTAAAGTTACAACAGCAGTGACATATGACCACTTGTAACATTCATGACTGTTGCAGCATCCCCATGGTCACAGGATCAAAATTCAGATGCTTAGCAATGGGATCATATTTATGATGGTTCCAGAGTCCCATGATCATGTGATCACTTTTTGCGACCTTCTGACAGGCAATGTCAAGGGGGAAGCGAGATTCACTTAACAACCATGTTACTAACTTAACAACAGAAGGGATTCACTGAACTATGGCAAGAACTGTCGTAAAATGAGGCAAAACCTCTAATATGCAGTTTGCATATTAGCCTCAGGAATGAGGTACACCAGATTCTCCAAATTCTGCTCCACAGATTCTCTGAGGGCTTTGATGGGGTTCATGTTCCCACACCAATTCACATTATACCCTTGAATGTGGATTTCTGCAAAATCCTAACTTACATTTCTGTTTTGTCAGCAAGCAAACAGTTTAGAGTTGCCTTCTCCTTCCAGGATGCTGGAACACAATTCTTATGAAGATTATAAGGAGCACAGTCTGGCCATGTTGGCTTGAATCATGGCGATCTAATATGTCTACAAGAAAAATGGTTCTGTGAAATCTGGTTTACCGTAACCAAACTAAGTGTAACATTCTCAGTGCTAGTAAGGGAGTAGGGTTTGCTCTCATTTTATGTACCAACGGCTTGGCCTCTCAGTGTAGATAACAACAGTCCAGTTAAAGTACAACCAACTCCACACCCAACAACAGTGACAGAGCAAGACACTGGCATATAAAAGAGAGCAGTCTCTCACTGGCACTGATGATGTTACGTAGCTGGGTAATGAAATGTCTGCAAGAAAACAACCAAGCTCAGAGAGCACCAAGGACCCTGAGCTACAAGTATTCTCTTCTATCAATACCATAACCCTTGTTTGCCTAATTCAATGTCATGGCAACTTAAGCATCCAGTACACACCACAAGGCAATGAATACATGAGCTGCCTTGCAGATGCAAAGATCTAATCCTGACATTTGAACAGTGATGTCTGAACTAAGATAAGGCAAGGTGGGATAAGAAGCAATGGATGGAAACTAATCAAGGACAGACCCAATGTAGAATAAAGGAGAAATTTCCTAACAGTGAGAACAATTAATCAGGGAACCGGCTTGCCTCTAGAAGTTGTGGGTGCTCGTTCACTGGAGGCTTTTAAGAAGAGAGTGGACAGCCATTCGTCTGAAATGGTGTAAGGCAGGGGTGTCAAACTCAAGGCCCGGGGACCAGATCCAACCCATGGAGTGTTTAGATCTGGCCCACGAGACCGCCCTGCAAACAACAAAGGACCGGCCTGTGGTGCCTCTGCCAGCAAAAATGGGCCACGTAGGGACCACGTGAGCCTGGCAGAGGGTTGCAGGAGGCCATCGTAGCCGAAAACGGAGGTTGTGAGAGCCACGTGTGGAGCCCGTTTTCACTGGCAGAGCTCTCAGGCTACCACAGGCGCCCCTGACACCAGTAATTACAAGCTGGCCATGCCCCCAGCCCCCCAAACACTATGCTGATGCGGACCTCAATGAAATCGAGTTTGAGACCCCTGGTACAGGGTCTCTTGCTTGAGCAGGGGTTTGGACTAGAAGACGTCCCAGAACATCATTATTCTGATGTTCTGAAGACCACAGAAGGACAGCTGCCATAAAAGGCTGAGGCAGTGAAATATTACAGCCAAGACTCCCATTGTTGACTCAATCAGTCCATTTGCAGCAACTCTTATTAATACTTTATCTTGTCTAAACAAAAGTGCAAATGGTATATCTATCCAGCTTTTCCTGGAGACTGACTTATCCTCCAGACCCCAGGAATCCATAAAGGATGACTCACCACTGGTGATTCAGTCTGCAGCTATGAACATATCTCCAGAGACCTGTGGTACAGCAGGAAAAGACCCACATGCTACCTCATAGATTCCATTGTAGAAGATAGACTATAAAGCTTTAGAATAACAGGAAGTTTTAGGAAGGGAACTACTAATTGCTAGGTTCCAACTATTCTCTCCTGTAAGGATTCTTACGTAGGTCTTAAGGTCATTGCTTAAGATTCTTAATGTCAGAGAATAGATTGGCTTCAGGGCAAAGAGCCAAGCAAAACTCTCTTTTTAAAAAAATTGCATTCTAGTCTTGAGCTGTTCCTGGCCCAAATTAATAGGCCCTGTTGCTAAAAACCTCCTGCTTAAAGACATTAAAAATACATTAAAGGCTGCATTAACAGAGGGATAGAATCAAGATAGATCATGTGAAGTGCTAATACCACTTTACAAGGCCTGAGTAAGACCACACTTGGAATACTGAATCCAGTTCTGGTCAACACAATATTTAAAAAAAAGGATGTTGAGATGCTGGAAAAATGCAGAGAAGAGCAACAAAGATGATTAGGGGACTGGGTGCTAAAACATAAGAACGGTTACAGGAATTGGGTATGTCTAGTCCAACGAAAAGGATTAGGCGAGACATGAGTATTTGAGGAGGTCTGTCAAAGACGAAGGGATCAAACTACCTTCCAAAGGACCAAAATACAAGACAAAAGACTATGGATGGAAACGAATCAAGGACAGAAGCAACCTAGAACTAAGGAGAAATTTCCTAACAGTGGGAGTAATCAAACAATGGAACAGCTTGCCTTCAGAAGTTGTGGGTGATCCATCACTAGAGGCTAGAGTCTCTTTCAAAAAGAGACTGAAC
Source organism: Naja naja (assembly GCA_009733165.1). Lineage (NCBI taxonomy): Eukaryota > Metazoa > Chordata > Lepidosauria > Squamata > Elapidae > Naja > Naja naja. The sequence continues at coordinate 23,861 of SOZL01001571.1, forward strand.
AACCACGTGTCTGAAATTCAAGCAGGGGAATGGACTACAGCACCTTTGAGGTCCCTTCCAAATCTATTATTCTATGTTCTAAATGCTCCAGAACCTGGAAAAAAAATTAGCCAAAAGTCAAGGCTAAGGAAAGGAAATCTTAGCCATTTCCAAAAATTTCCACTCTAAGAAAAGGGTTACGAAGAATGCACTGCAGGCTATTTACCCTCTTCAACTTCTTGTCCATTTTATATAAAGCAACTAAAAGCCTGCCAAGGCCACTTGGCAATTTTGCATTTTTTTTTCCCCAATTGCCTCCAATTGCTGAAGGACAATTTCTGAGTGATCTTACAGTGCAAAGACATTCCCACAATGCTAAAGATAAAATTGTTTACCAAAGCACAGGATTAGAATTACTCCACTGGAGACTACAGATATCTGTAGATGATTCTTCCTTTTAAGCCCATTGTCCTATTTTTAAAGTCATCTTTTTTGGAGAGAAAAAAATTCAATAGGCAACAAAAATACTCAAAGGAAGAAAACAGACCTATGACTTCTGAAACTGACAAACAAGTAATAATTGTGGTGTGAAGGCTAGTTACCCCAACTTTCTAGATTGTGTTCTGTAACACAATCTAGAGACCCAAAAGGTGTTTTTCTCTCCAAAAGGCAACTGGATTTTCTTGTTTTTCCCCTCTAAAATGTTTTGTTTCTCATCCAAGAATCTTCTTGGATGAGAAGTGAAACATTTTTAAGGAAAATAATAATAAGAAGAAGAAGAAAGTCCAGTTGCCTTTTGGAGAAAGCATCTTTAGGACAACCATGACCTGGATGATTGAGAATGTCCATAGACACAAACTAGAGACCCAACCTTTGCATTCTCTAATTTTCCTTCTGCATTAGGAAACACCCCTAAAGCTACTGAAACTTCTTGAAATATGAATATATGTTTCTTGCAAAATGTTCTTTCTCACAGTGTCCTCACTTACAATCCAAAAGGGTTGCAGAATGATGATAACTACTGCAACGCTCTCTACATGGGACTGCCCTTGCGGACCACCCAGAGGTTGCAGCTGGTACAGAATGTGGCCGCGCGGGCTGTGATGGGGGTGTCCCGATACTCCCATGTTACACCCCTCCTGCGCGACTTGCACTGGTTGCCGGTTGCCTTCCGGGTTGCCTTCAAGGTGCTAGTAACAACTTACAAAGCCCTAAATGGCTTGGGTCCAGGGTTCTTGCGGGAACGCCTCCTGCCAGTATCACACTCCGATCGCCCTGTGCGCTCCCACAGGAGGGGCCTCCTTGGGATACCATCAGTTAGACATTGTCAGCTGGCAGTCCCCAGGGCTAGGGCCTTTTCTGTGGGAGCGCCCGCCCTATGGAATCGGCTCCCCGTGGATCTTCGTTTGGCCCGATCTCCGCTCCTTTCGCCGAGACCTGAAGACCTGGTTGTTTCAGCAGGCTGGTCTGGATTGACCTGGGGGTGGGTTATTTTAGTTGTTTTAATTTAATTTTAATTGATTACTAGACTTGTAGCTGTTTAATTTATTTTTATTGTAATTTGTATGGTTTTTTAATGTTCACCGCCCTGAGTCCTTAGGGAGAAGGGCGGCATACAAGTCTAATAAATTATTATTATTATTATTATTATTATATTGCCTAACAGAGAGATCAGTGTGGAACCATCCTGAGTACAACTTCACACGAACTGAAAGCAAAACGGATGAAAAGCAAAACGTCTTCAAGGAAAAAACAAAGGAAATCCAGTTGCCTCTTGAAAAAAGCATCTTTGGGACGACCATGATCTGGATGACCGAGAATCTCCATAGACAACTTCATGAGAAATTTCCATGACTGACACTTTGCACACCTTTAATGCACAGAACTATTGTACACTTAAAAGCTGGTTTTGTAAACGTGGAGATCTCAGGTGGAGTTCTTCAAAATGATGCTAACAGGTATTTGTCCCCTGTACATATAATTTACAATCACACCAGGGGAGGGATTCAACCAGTGTTACTACCGGTTCGGTGACTACGTTTTGCGTATGCATGTAAAAAAAACATCAGCTGTGCTGCTCTTTCAGTCAGCTCCAGAATCTAATGGGGGGCTTCTGGTTAGGAGCTTTGTGGCTCTTTGAGTGTTTAAGGTTGCCGATCCCTGGTATAGGGTTTCTTGCCTAAACAGGAGTTTGGACTAGAAGACTTCCAAGAACCCTTCCAACTGTTACTCCATTCTATTCCATTCCATTAATCTACCATGTTGGCCGTCAATTCAAGCAACAATTGAATGGTCACAGGTCCTTCACAACATGCAAAGACCTTTCATCTAATACAGCAGGGTTCTCCCAAATTTTTAAAGTCTACAATATGTTCTCCTTTACTTCACAACTTTCTATCGATGCTGAAAAAAAACAACAGGCTGGAGTGCAGTACTGCAGGCTACTTCTGCTGACAGTCAGCTGCGTACAATTTGGCAGACTGAATCCCACCAGGCTCAAGACTGACTCAGCCTTCCATCCTTCTGAGGTGGGTAAAATGAGGACCCAGATTGTTGGGGGGCAACATGCTGACTCTGTAAACCACTTACAGGCTGTAAAACACTATAAAGTGGTATGTAAGTCTAAATGCTATTGCTATATAATTCTATTGGAATAAAACAAAAACAGAGAGCTAACATGAGGAGGTCCTTGGTGGTCTCTGAGCTTGGTTGTTTTCTTGAAGGTGTTTCATTACCCAAACTAGGTGACATCATCAATTATTAGCATTGATGATATTACCTAGTTTGGATAATGAAACATCTGCAAGAAAACAGGCAAGCTCAGAAAGCACCAAGGACTCCCCATTTCAACACAACAGAGAATGAAATTCTCCTGAATTCTGCAGTTGATGCCCATTTCATCACTTAAGTCCAGATCTAGGGATAAAATCATATAACATACATAATTCTGGCAGGAACACAACTCATGTTCATCCCATCACCCTATATTAGGGAAGGAACAAATGATAAAGGCATCATTTTTTTTTTGCATTTAAATTGAAAACACCCACCACCCTAGCTATTTCTGGAACCCTGGATCAGGAAGACCAAATTTGTCCCACAAGCATAATAAAAAGCACATTTTTTATTATTATTAGCAGCTGGATGCTGAAAGCCTGGCCAAAGAAAACTCAAACTAGAATAGATCAAACATCTGGGAAAGCCGATTGGAACCCAGAAGGAGGTCAGAAAGGAAAATATCAGTTATGATTTGTTGCAACTAGCAAACCAACAAAAGCCAGTAAGACCACATCCACAACATACTTTCCAACTGTTTTGGCAGCAGCAGCATTTTCGAGGGTTTTAATAAAAGTTCAGATTGCCTTTTTAATGCTAGTTCTGACCATTTTGAAGCATGGCTGCGTAGAATAGATTGACAGGCGGAGTTAAGCAAGTCATCAGCTTAGACTCTTACGTTCCCACAAATATCTAAGTCCAAACCTCTCCCAAATTCCCTCGATCCTTAAAGGTAAAGGTTCCCCTCACATATATGTGCTAGTTGTTTCGGCTCTAGGGGCAGGCGCTCATCTCCGTTACAAAGCGAAGAGCCAGCTGTCGAAGACGTCCTGTGGTCATGTGGCTGGCATGACTAGCCGAAAGCGCACAGAACGCTGTTACCTTTACACCAAAGTGGTCCCTATTTTTCTACTTGCATTTTTACATGCTTTCGAACTGCTAGGTATGCAGAAGCTGGGACAAGTAACAGGAGCTCACGTTCATGCTAGGGATTCAAACCGCTGAACTGCCCATCTTTCTGATCGACAAGCTCAGCGTCTTACGCCACTGAGCCACAGTACTGAACTTCAATTGATTAGATTCTTGTGTACAGGCTTGAACAATAAATCTTTTATTTGCAACTCCACATATGGTCCTGATCCTTTCTGCCTGACAGGAGTTCTATCACCCATGTGGTTGCTCTCCATGGAGAAACATCTCATCGATCCAAGATCCTTCTATGTGGGTGGCAAGCAAGCAAGACTGTTGCAACAGCTTAAATCAGAGGTGTCAAACTCAAGGCCCGCGAGCCAGATCTGGTCCATGGGGTGCTTAGATCTGGCCCACAGAATCACCCTGGAAACAGAGAAGGGCAGGCCTGCAGAGCCTCTGCCAGCAAAAACGAGCGGCCCTCACAAGCTTCGTTTTCACTGGCAGTACATTATTAGCCATCGCAGCCAGAAACGGAGCTCTGGAGCCCTTTTCTCTGGCAGAGCACTTGGACCACCACAGGTACCTCCAAAACAAGTGATGCCAAGCTGGCCACACACACCCTGCCCCCACAAGGTCAAACACAACTCTGATGCGCCCTCAATGAAATTGACTTTGACACCCTAGCTTAAATGGTGGTCAGTGGTCACTTTCCTGCCTGGCCCCTGACCTCCGCACCTTCATACAACTTGAAAACCTGGTTATTTGAGCAGGCTGCTTGTGCTGACTTCTCTTGGGGGGTTGTTTTATAATTTGTTTTAGTTTAATTTGGCTTGTTGGTTTAATTCTATTTTAGGTAATTAATTTATTGTATTGGTTTTAATTGTGAGCCACCCGAGTCCTTTCGGAGAGGCTGACATACAAGTCAATAAATAAATAAATAAATAAATAAATAAATAAATAAATAAATAAATTTGACATTCTTATAAGATTTGATCTTAATCACACATTCTGTTAAATTATCAATCTTAATTATTCAATATTGCAGCATGTTATTTTTGTGTCAATCTCTATATTCTTACTATCACTCCTTTTACTATGATACTGTATTAATAATCATATTTGCAGTGTTTAACAAATTATATAATTCTGATAACAATTCACAGATTCATATTAATTTATATTTTTCCATCATTCATCCCTTTTTAATTTTTAATTGTGCCACTATTATATTTAAAGCATCCCCTTTCAAGTCACATTTTAATGTAGGTAAAATAGTGTTCATCATATTTACATTTAACATATTGTACAATTTTAATAGTAATATACACCACTGTAACGAGCAGTCACAAAATGAACTGTTGTATGTCGAGGACTATCTGTATTTATCATGTCAGCGGGGGGGAAAAAACTCTGATTTTTGGACGAATAAGGGAAGTGGCGGCACAGTGGTTAGAATCCAGTATTGCAGGCTAATTCTGCTGTCTACCGACTGACTGCCAGCAGTTCGATCCTGACCGGCTCAAGGTTGACTCAGCCTTCCATCCTTCTGAGGTGGGTAAAATGAGGATCCAGATTGTTGAAGGCAATAGGCTGACTCTGTAAGCGAAAGGGCTGTAAAGCACTATGAAGCGGTATATAAGTCTAAGTGCTATTGCTATTCTATTCATCCCAATCACAGTCTGTCCAGTTCTTCAAAAGATTTTTTTTTTCTTAGACCGCTTGTTCAGTCCTGCAGATCCAGGAGACAAGCCATGTGACTTCAGTTCCTCCAGAGTTCAAAAGGTTTTACAGGCTTCCAAAACTGGCTCTCGGCCCATCTTTCAGGGAATAGGAAATTGGTTTCCGATTATGGAACCATACAAAAGAACAGGCTTCCTATGGCAGACTCTCAAAGGAACTCATTCGGTTTTAAAACCACTCTATGCTCAGAAATGTTACTGAAGGAAATTTCAGGTTAATCCCGAGTTTTGGTCTCATCCGGCTCGGTGCTAAAAGTCTCTCAGTCTCTCAAAACAGAGGCAGAAAAAAGCGACTACTAAATGAAGACATTTTATCCTCCAATTGGACATTTTAAAACAAAATATATACAATATATTTTAAAAATTAATGACCCTCTTCTTTCACACTTTTGAGAAAGCAGAAGCAGCACTATTTTTTGGGGGGGGGGAATACTGTAGTTAAATTTCTTTTGCCTGCAGATGTTTAAAAGATAAAAGGTAAAGGTTCCCCTCGCACATACATGCTAGTTGTTTCTGGCTCTAGAGGCGGTGCTTATCTCCGTTACAAAGCCGAAGAGCCTAGCTGTCCCGAAGACGTCTCCGAGGCAGAGGCGGAACGCTGTTACCTTCCCACCAAAGTGGTTCCTATTTTCTACTTGCATTTTTCATGCTTTGAACTGCTAGGTTGGCGGAGCTGGGTAATGGGAGCTCACTCCGTTACGCGGCGCTAGAGATTTGAACCACCAAACTGCCGACCTTTCTTATCGACAAGCTCAGCATCTTATCCACTGAGCCACCGTATCCAGATGTTTATAGCCATGTAAATTGCATCAATCTTTTCTCCCACCCTGCCCCCCCAAAAAACCCACCAATTTGCAAATGTGTTTTAGAAATGGATCTCAGAAAAAAGTAGATGCACTTAAATAAACTGTTCCTTCGTGTCAGAAGCATCACAATTAAAATAAGGCCTATTCTATGACCTAATAGTTAAAATATGAAATATAAATATCTACAAATTAAACAGACCGTGCCAGAAACTAGCAACATTAATTTCGTTCAGTCAGCTGCCTTGAGGTCAAGTGTACACTGATTGGGGCACAAAGAGCAGGTATACATATGTGATGTTGTCTACATGTCACCACAATGCATAAGAATAATCCCTTACATAAACTTACTGTAAACCATAAACCTGGAGGGACAAAGAAGGGTCTTTTCCTGGTGGCTCCCTCCCTGTGGATCATTATCCTTACAAAGAAAAGATTGTCCCCACTTTGGCCCTTTTCATAAAGGCCTGAAGACTTCGGTTTTGCCAACAGGCCTGGAACCCCAGAATGATACAGAACACTCATCAAGTGGCTCGTTTGATTGTTGTCACCAGGGGATGGTGGGTTATTGATTTCTGTATTTTTTTTTAAATTAGGAGTTTATTCGTATAGCCTCCTCTAGTTACTGAGAGTAACTGGGGCAGCTACATAAATTTTCATAATAGCAATAGCACTTAAGACTTATATATCGCTTTACAGTGCTTTACAGACCCCTCTAAGCGGTTTACAGAGCCAGCCTATTGCCCCCAACAATCTGGGCCCTCATTTTACCCACCTCAGAAGGATGGAAGGCATAGTCAACCTTGAGCCTGGTGGGATTCGATTTGATAAATAGCAGGCAGCCGGCAGGCAGCAAAATTAGCCTGCAGGACTGCACTCAAAACAGTGTGCCACTGTGCTCATGATGAATGAATGAATGAATGAATGAATGAATGAATGAATGAATGAATGAATGAATATCCCAAAGGTGCTTTTTTCAAGGGGCAACTGGATTTTCTGGTTTTTCTTTCAAGATGTTTCCTTTCTCATCCAAGAAGCTTCATCAGCTCTCCAGAGTCCAACTCCTTCAGCTCCAGAGCTGAAGAAGCTGGATGAGAAGCGAAATCTTCAAAGAAAAAACAGAAATTCAGTTGCTTCTGAAGCACTGCTACCCTGAATGACTGAGAATCTCCATAGATAAATTAATGACTAATAAATTTTTCACCTCATGCTCCTGCACAAAAATATGTCGCCAGAACTTTTCTTTAAAACATTCCCTCCAAGTTTAAAATGCAGTTAATTTTTGGAAAACTAATTTAAGCTAGATGGCTGCATTGAGCTTTGATCTCAAAATGAAGTAGGGTTTGACATAGGACAGGTAGTTGTCGACTTACAACAATTCGTTTAGTGACCGTTCAACGTAACAGCACTGAAAAAATGTGACTTATGACCATTTTCAGAGTTATGATTTCAGCATCCCTATGAGCATGTGATCAAAATTCAGATGCTTGGCAGCTGGTTCACAGTTATGACCGTTGCTGTATCCCAAGGTCATGTGATCACATTTTGAGACCTGCTGACAAGCAAAGTCAATGGGGCGCCAAATTTACTTAACAACAAGGTTACTAGTTTAACAACTAGCGATTCACTTAGCAACTGTGGCAAGAAAGGTCGTAAAATGGGGCAAAACCCACTTAGCAAATGTCTTTAACAACAGAATATTGGACTCATTGTGGTTGTAAGTTGAGGACTACCTATATTTAAGACAAGTGATCATCAGAAATCTCTGCCCCAAACATAGAAGCCACATCATGTGTGTGATGGTGTGATGACTCATGTCATCACTCCTCCAGACCATGTCTGCCAGCAATAATATGTTGTCCTCAACTTATAACCATTAAGTTTAGTGACCATTAGAGCAATAGAGCATTGCAGGAAATTACAATGGCACTGAAAAAAGCTATTTGGATCCTCGCACCTGTGAAGACAGTGGCATCCCCATGGTCACGTGATCAAAATTAGGTCCTGTATTTACAACAGATGCAGCCTGAGGTCACGTGATCACCATTTGCGACTTTTAGAATAGAATAACCGAGTTGGAAGGGACCTTGGCGGTCTTCTAGTCCAACCCCTGCTTAGCAGGAAACCCTCGATGTGTACTAAAGATGGTGTATTCAGTGCATCATAGGGTTTCCTGCCTATCATTCATGTAGGGTGCTGTGACAATAAAGTAAACTAAAACTATACCATTTCAGACAAATGATTATCCAACCTCCACTTAAAAATGTCCAGTGTTGGAGCATTTTCCATATTTCCACAAGAATGATTGCTGTACATAAATGTAAAACATCAATTAAAAAAAGAGAGATTGTTCGTGTATATATTCAGATGGTATTGTTTTCAGAAATACAGAATACCCAATGATTATATATTATAATAAAAAGAGCAAAGAACCAACTTCTGTAGTTTAAGGTAATGAAGATCTTTTTCCAGCTCTCACTGGTGTGATGCTTAAAAGTTTTTGTCTGGCACAATTATTGTCTTGGGTGTGATTTACACCATTTATGAAACCTTTTAAAAACTAATTAAACCCTAACAAAGAGCCACCTGGGGCATGAATTTAGTGGTCTTAGAGCACCTGGGTTTAATTTACAGCGTGAAAATTCAGTTCAAAGTGGATTTCTGCCTCATTTCATTCCAGGTTTAGTAAAACCCGCACCTATTTTCTTTTACAGCGGAAGTCTAATATAGTGATGTCGTCATTTTCTAGGCAATTCTGTCATTCAACCAAGATAATTTTTCTCTCCCAATTGAAGAAAACAGTAGCTAAGCTGCTGTCGGGAAAGATAAAATTTAAGTACAGAATTTTAAGTATAGAAAGTGAAAGAGTAAAACAGATTTTACTCTTTCCCTTTGCCAAATATTTTTGGTGGTATTTCTTCCCAGATGTCCTTATCTCAAGTGAAAATAGTTTGAATATAAAACGGTAGTTTTCGTCAGAAAAAATTACTTTAGAAGCTTCTCCTGGTCCTAAATCATTTGTTTTTGAAATTTTACGAGGGCTTACAACAACTATTTCACAAAAGAATGGTAACAAAGACACTCCTATTACTCTGAGTTTAATATTCAAATAATAAGGTAATCAGTAACATCTGGCCAGCTGTAAGGAATGACTGTGTGTTAAAAAAAGTAAAACTGATTACAGGTTACGACCACAACTGAGTCCAGAATTTCTGTTGAAAAGTGAAACATTTGTTAAGTGTGTTTTGGCTCATTTTATCAGCTTTCTTGCCACAGTTGTTAAGTGAATCACTGCAGTTGTTTAAGTTAGTAACATGGTTGTTAAGTGAATCCGGCTTCCCCATTGACTTTGCTTGTCAGAAAGTCACAAAACGTGATTAAATAACCTCGGGACATTGCAACCGTCATGAATATGAACCAGTTGCCAAGTGTCCAAATTTTGATTGCGTGACCAGGGGGAATGCTGCAATGGTCATAAGTGTGAAAAACAGTCATAAGTCACTTTTCTCAATGTGTTGTAACTTCAAACGGTCACTAAACTAATGGTTGTAAGTCAAGGACTACCTGTATGCTTCCACATGCATGTGAGGAAGAAAATTGGGTATATTAGCCATCTTAAGTTATTTATACAAGTAATAAGGGTGTGGGAAGCACCCCACCCCACAAGAAGAATATTTTTGGGAAATATTAAAAGAGGCAGAATATTATATTTCCCCAAGGGAGAAATGGAGAAACATGCTCTTAAAGACAGAAAGCAGCCCCCAGACTTTCATAGTAGCCCACAGCAGATGCCAAAACTTAAGGAGATAAAGAGCTTATTGAAAGGGAAATCAACTATCTAGATAGCTCTATCCATAAGCAAAGCAAATACTGCAGGCAGAAATCCATTCAGGACAGGGTATTTCAAAACTCCTTGCAGCAAAGTTTGACAGCTAACAAAGACAGAATGGTAGGATTAGAAAGCAGCCAGCCCCTCACCCAAGATCCAATACAGGACAAAAGCCATTAGCCACAATAGGAATTGCCCAACATCCTTTCACAACACAAACCCCTTCATTGCATGCCCCAAGAACAGCTCAAGCGTCAAAGTCACAGAAACCTACAAAGATCCATCCTCATTCAGCCATTTTGTCAGCTGTCCCATAATTGCATGCTGTCTTTTTGTGTATGGATCTGTTCATCAATAAACTTTTTTTCAATCAGCCTCCAAGTTGTTTCCAGCTTCTTTCTCCCATCTTGGAACTGAACCAGATGGATTTTCCTTCCAACAATTGCAAGAAATAAATAAGTTTCCGGAACCTCCTATAGAAAATTCACACGCACCCAGCAGTGCGATTCTAGCATCTCTATTATTCACATTTTATCTGTACTCAAACAAGCCCCGAATTAAGCACAATGAACTCCTCCTGGTTTAGGTCCCACAGGCAGCAGGCACTACCAAAGCTCTCCGGTTCCTTGGCCTGAACTGTAAGGAGATGCCTTCACAGGAAGAACAATAGGAGGATTTGCAGGAAGGGTGCAGTTTCAGGAAGAGGGGGAAAGAAGAAAGAAGGAGGATGGAAGGCAAGCAAGCAATGGCTGAGTTCTTTCCCTCATAAAGCCCTTTTAATCTGATAAAGTAGGTGGTGATCAAATGCGGCTGGCTGAACAAATAATAGAAGTACCTCCTTGTGGGCTGATTAGCTTCAGGAGCAGGGAAGGGTTCACACCCTCCAGCTGACCTGAGGTCTTTGTGCAAATATCCCAGGTGTTAAAACTACTTATGGGGAAAAGGGGACAGGTGAGACATTGGGAAATTAAAAGGGATCAGATCCTGTCCATCTTCATATATATATATATATATATATACGTAGAATTTCACAGGTAAAAGGTATGTAGGTCTTGGTGTATGATGGTCTTGTCCCGTGTAAGATTGAGAATACCTTGGCAACGTTTGGTCTCATCCATCATCTTCAGGCTGGTGTCTTCAGCTTCGTTCTCCTGGGACACCTGAAGACACCAGCCTGAGAAGATGTGGGGTCGAACCCCAGAACTCTCAATCTTACAGGACAGAATCCTAAACACCAACCCCATACCACCACGTCAATACAACTATATATATATATATATATATATATATATATAGAGAGAGAGAGAGAGAGAGAGAGAGAGAGAGAGAGAGCGTTTCGTGAGAAATCTCATCCGTCATCTTCTTCAGGTGTCTTCAGCTTCATTCTTCTCCCAGAAGAGCAAGCTGAGACACCGGCTTGTGTTTCTTCCAATTAGAAACACTTTATATTACCGGCTACCCGAATATACTATATATATATAATATATATATATATATATATATATATATATATATATATATATATATTTTTATTCTTTAAAATCAAAATACAAATCTCATTTCTATTAACAGTAAATGTGTCATTGTATATACATATTTCTCATTCTGTGACTATACGTTATTTTTATCTTCCTTCTTCACCCACTCATACCACCTATCCCATATCACATAATAAACACGGTCATCCTTGCCTCTTAGTTCCATCATGAATTTGTCTAGTTCTGTTTATTAAAGCCTCTTCTGATGGTATTTTATCATTCTTCCAACTTTGTGCAAAGATAATTCTTGCTGCGGTTAGGATGTGTACAACGGGGTATCTCTTATCTTTACTCAAATTCCCTTTGATCATACCCAATAAAAATGTTTCTGGTTCCAAATTCAATCTGTACTTTGTAATCTCAAACAACCATTTCTGTACTTTCTCCCAATACTTTTTAGTCTCTATACATTGCCACCACATATGGAAAAACGTTCCTTTTTTGCTTGTTTGTTTGCACTTCCACCATTCGGTTTCATATTTGGATACATTTTCACCAGTCTTGCTGGCTAAGTGCCCATCTGCAAAACATTTTGTATTGATTTTCCTGAAATGCCGTCGACAAAGTCAGCTTCCAGTTCTCTGTCCAAGTTTTTTCCCCACTCATCCAACAGATCCTGTCCATCTTCTATTTAGCGTGGCTATAAGGCTAAAATCATTCTTTCCTTCCTTCCTCATAAAACCAATCTTCCTTCCTTCCTCATTCATAAAATATTTCTCCCCTTCCTTTCTTCCTCATAAAATCTTCCCTTCTCCTTCCTTCCTTCCTTCCCTTCCTTCCTTCTTCCACCTACCCTCTACCTTCCTTGCCTCCTCCCATTTCATGATTTTCATGTAAACAATGTATTCCATTTATTTATTTCCAATCTTTACTATCTGTATAAATAACTCAAGGCAGCAAACATGCCTAATACTCCTTCCTCCTCCTATTTTCTCATAACCACCTTGCAAGGTGGGTTGTGTGCTGGCAGAAAGTGACTAGTCCCAAATCACCCAGCCAGCTTTCATGCCAAAGGCAGGACTAGAGCTTACAGTCTCCTAGTGATTGGCCCAAAGTCACCCAGTTGGCTTTCTTGCCTAAGGCAGGATTAGAACTCACTGTCTCCTGGTGATTGGCGCAAAGTTGGTTTTCAGCCTGAGGCAGGACTAGAACTCACTGTCTGCTGGTGATTGGCCCAAAGTCACCCAGTTGGCTTTCCAGGTGTCTAGGTACAACCCTAATGGTGGTGTAATGAAGCTTCAGAAGCCCACTTTCAGAGAACTTTTACCAACCAATGAAATGCCCATCTTCTTCACTTCCCTAATATAGACATAACCTTCCATAAGTTCAGTGCCTCCTCCCTCCCTTTATTTTATATTGCTCTAGAAACATCTGCGTGGCTTGTTAAATCCATGAACAAATAAGGCAAAATATTATCATGTTAAACTGTTTAAGAAGTTATGTTTATTTGAAAGTCTCTATTTCATCTGATTTATAAAAAGGTTGCTAGACCTTTGCCTTAAAAAAGAAACAGAAAAAGTTTTCTTTGGGTCTTACCACCCTAGATGTACAGTTTTCATCCTTTCCTTTTAAGTAAAATCTTGAAGCAAGCTTATAGGCGATTCAGATTTTCTTGGATAAAGTTGAATTATTTTGATGCATCCCAATCTGCTTTTTTGGAGGGGCCAGGTTGGATACCTAGTTCAGGGGTGTCAATCTTAGCCACTTTAAAACTTGTGGACTTCAATTCCCAGAATGCCCCACCCAGCTTGGAATTCTGGGAGATGTAGTCCACAAGTCTTAAAATGAGGGATACCTGCCTTAGATGGTGACTTCTACAGGAAATAAGTAAATACTGTGTTGTTTGATTCTCTTGAATCTTCAAAGAGCATTTGACATCAAGAGGTTGTTGGGACTTTGAAAGAAGCGCAAAGAAGAACAGCTAAGATGTTTAAGGGCCTGGAGACTAAAACATATCTAGAATGGTTGCAGGAACTGGGTATGTCTTATCTAGAAAAAGAAGAACTAGGGGGACATGAGAGCAGTATTCCAGGATTTGAGAGGCTGCCACAAAGAGGAGGGGGTCAACTTATTCTCTAAAGCATGAGAAGGTAAGACAAGAAACAATGGATGGAAACTCATCAAGGAGAGAAGCAATTTGGGATTAAGGAGAAACTTCCTAACAGTGAGGACAATTAACCAGGGAACAGCTTGACTTCACAAATTGTGGATGTTGCAACACCAGAGGGTTTAAGAAGAATGGACTGTCGCTTGCCTGAAATGGCATAGGTCCATGATGGCGAACCTACACGTGCCACAGGTGGCACAGAGCGTTTGTGCAGATGCGAGCCCCAGTCAAACTTACCTGCACTGCACATGCCAGCTGATTTTCGGCCCGTTTGAGACCGTTTTCACCCTCCCAGAGGCTCAAGAGAAGTCTCTGCAGCCTCAGGAGGCGAAAAACAGGCCTTCGAAATACCAGAAGTGCCCATTTTCAGCCTCCAGAGGGCCTCTGGAGCTTGGGAGGCTGTTTTAAGCCTTCCAGAGGCTCAAAGGAAGCCTCTGCAGAGAGGCTGAAAAACAGGCCTTCGGAAATACCAAAATGGGCCCGTTTTGAGGCTCCCGAGGCTTCCACCGAACATCCAGGAGGGCAAAAGCGGCCTCAGATGAGAGGAAAATCAGCTGGGGCGCCGCATGCTCAGTGTAGGTAAGGAGTAGGCGAGGGTGTTGCGTGCACACATCGTGGGGGCAGGGCACATTGCATTGAGGTGCCGGCACACGTGCTGCGGCGCTCAGCACCACAACAAAAAGGTTCGCCATCACTGATATAGGTTCTCCTGACTAGAAGACCTCCAAGGTCCCTTCCAGCTCTGTTCTGATTGAACTACTGAAGAACTACTTTCCGGCCTTGAGTTGCAACTGTTTTTTGCAACTCTTCAGCAACACTCTTGAAAACAGCCACTAAAAACATTCCCACTGGAAATATAGTCTGGCTAATTAGCCTCTGCCACAGTATGACAACGATGAAGCTCAAGAAATTCCAGATGCCCCCCCCTCCAACTAATCTTCCTCTCCCCATTTTAAGAGCATCGAAGTTACAAATCATCATCAAAAACCCTCCCTCTCTCTGATTGTTATGCGGTGTTTGCATAGTAGGGCAGGAGGCCAAAGGCAAGCAAACATTTGCCCTGTCTTTGCAGAAGAATTTCAAACCCAGATTAGCTGACGGTGCATTTGGGGAACTGACAGAAAGGGTTGAAAAACCAAGTTGGGGCCCAGCCAACCTGAGCTACAGCTGAATGGTGTCGAGCGTAGCTTTGGAGGAAGGACTGGAGAATTACAGAGCGGCTTTTCAGGCTCAGTTTTCAGTGTAAATTCTGAGTTTACAATTTAGGCATGATGTGCAAAACCTCCAAAAAATAATAATAATAAATAAGCGCTTTCACCAGGAAAACTCAATATTGCTACATATTCTACTGAACATGAAGTATTGGCACCAGTAAACCACGCTGGCAGCCGTGGGGAATGTCAGTGCCAAAACTAGACCACAATGTGAGTTGAGAGAAAACCCCAGTTCTATGTGGTGAATATATTACAGAAGCGTGCTTCTGAATTGATTTAAGTAAGGAGCCTGTATCTAGATACGGTCTATCTTTTTATTCTTTATCACAGTCTCAAGCCCTTGTGACACACCTTCATTGCCAACAGTCTAAATTTTAGGACGATATGCACATGAAGAACAAGGGCCGGTGGTGCAGGCTACTAAATGCCTAGCACTTAAGTTCCAGTTGCCTGCAATTAGTGCAGGCTCGGATCCCACCAGGCTCAAGGTTGACTCAGCCTTCCATCCTCTCGGGGTAGGTAAACTGAGGACCCAAGATTGTTGGGGGCAATAAGCTGACTTTGTAAAAATGCCGCTTAGTAATAAGCAGGCATATACAATGGAATGAAGGCTATTGCTGAGCACATTGGGTTGTATCCCAAAAATTGTAAGCCACCCTGAGTCTTGGGAGGGCGGCATATAAATGTAATTTTTAAAAAAAAAAAAAAAAAAAAAAAAATTGTTTCCACCAATGAAGCCTTTACTTTAGCAGAAAAGCCGGTAATGAAAATGGATCAATTTTTAAAGTGCATTAGAGTCTAACAAATGTCACATACCCAACATACTATCTCTTTCTATGTTCAGCCGTTGGGCTTTATTTCTGGACAACCAACAAATTATCAATATAGAATGGAATAGAATTATTTATTGGCCAAGTGTGATTGGACACAAAGGAATTTGTGTACAGTGTTGTACCTTATGATTCTTGACTCTTGATGAATGTATCTTTTCTTTTATGTACATTGAGAGCATTTGCACCAAGACAAATTCCTTGTGTGTCCAATCAAACTTGACCAATAAAGAATTCTGTTCTATTGAGTCTACTATGATCACAATCATCATAAAAATACATCCATCATAAATCATAAAGATACAACACACATAATAGTCCTTGCTTACTGACCTCTCGTTCAGTAACTGTTTGAAACTATAACAGCACTGAAAGAGTGGACTTATGACTGGTCCTCAAAGCTGCAGCCACTGTTGAATTGCTGTAGTCACAGGATCATGATTTGGGACTTGTCAACCAACGTGCATTTAGGACAGCCCATGATCACATGATTGCATAGCAGTTTCCAACAGCAAAGTCAATGGGGAAACCGGTAGGAAGTCGAAAATTGCAGTAATGTGATATTGCTGTGGT
>SOZL01001572.1:0-27431 GCA_009733165.1 Naja naja
ACTAATATATGAGATAGACTCATTACATGCAAAGCAAGATAGTTCAAGCTGTGATTTGCATAATTGTGGTGATTGGCATACAGCTCATGAAAACCCAAATCCACAATCTCAGAAAATTAGAATATTGTGAAAAAGTGCAATATTCTAGGCTCAAAGTGTCCCTCTAATCAGCTAATTAATCATAACACCTGCAAAGGGTTCCTGAGCCTTTAAATGGTCTCTCAGTCTGGTTCAGTAGGAATCACAATCATCGGAAAGACTGCTGACCTGACAGTTGTGCAGAAAACCATCATTGACACACTTCATAAGGAGGAAAGCCTCAAAGGTAATAGCAAAAGAAGTTGGATGTTCCCAAAGTGCTGTATCAAAGCACATTAATAGAAAGTTATGGAAGGAAAAGTGTGGAAGAAAAAGGTGCACAAGCAGCAGGGATGACCGCAGCCTGGGGAGGATTGTCAGGAAAAGGCCATTCAAAAGTGTTGGGGACTTTCATAAGGAGTAGACTGAGGCTGGAGTCAGTGCATCAAGAGCCACCACACACAGACGGATCCTGGACATGGGCATCAAATGTTGTATTCCTCTTGTCAAGCTGCTCCTGAACAACAAACAACGTCAGAAGCGTCTTACCTAGGCTAAAGAAAAACAGACCTGGTGTGTTGCTCAGTGTCCAAAGTCCTCTTTTCTGATGAGAGCAACTTTTGCATCTCATTTGGAAACCAAGGACCCAGAGTATGGAGAAAGAATGGAGAGGCACACTCTGCAAGATCCCTGAAGTCCAGTGTGAAATTTCCACAGTCTGTGTTGATTTGGGGAGCCATGTCATCTGCTGGTGTTGGTCCCCTGTGCTTCATTAAGTCCAGGGTCAACACAGCCATCTACCAGGAGATTTTGGAGCACTTCATGCTTCCTTCCGCAGACAAGCTTTATGAGGATGCTGACTTCATTTTCCAGCAGGACTTGGCACCTGCCCACACTGCCAAAAGCACCAAAACCTGGCTCAATGATCGTGGGATTACTGTGCTTGATTGGCCAGCAAACTCACCTGACCTGAACCCCATAGAGAATCTATGGTGCCAAGAGAAAGATGAGAGACATGAGACCAAACAATGCAGAAGAGCTGAAGGCTGCTTTTGAAGCATCCTGGTCTTCCATAACACCTCAGCAGTGCCACAGGCTGATAGCTTCCATGCCATGCATTGAGGCAGTAATTGCTGCAAAAGGGGCCCAAACCAAGTACTGAGTACATATGCATGCTTATACTTTTCAGAGGTCCAATATTGTTCTATGTACAATCCTTGTTTTATTGATTACAGGTAATATTCTAATTTTCTGAGATTGTGGATTTGGGGTTTTCTTGAGCTGTAGGCCATAATCATCACAATTATGACAAATCACGGCTTGAACTACAGGTGAAACTCAAAAAATTCTCTGAGTCTTCAGAGAAGAAATGTAATTTTTAAAAAATTAGAATATCGTGCAAAAGTTCATTTATTTCAGTAATGCAACTTAAAAGGTGAAACTAATATATGAGATAGACTCATTACATGCAAAGCAAGATAGTTCAAGCCATGATTATAACCCACCCCTCCTAGAAAAATGAAATACTTTAGGATATATTAAAAAGGCAGAATATTTCTACTAAAAGAGAAGTAGAAAACAGAGGCAGGAACTCACCCCCACCTTTGTTAATGGGCAGGCCATTAAGGCCTGGGCCAGAATATTCTACATAACAAAGCCCTCTACCCATCTCGGCACATGGCCTGGGAAGATTGCATCAGCCAGCCCTCAGGTGAAGCCATGTGGTCCAGACAAAGCCTACAAAGTTAGCTAAGACCCCCACCTCTGAGAGTCTGGCAGCCAATGGGATACATTTCTTACACAGGAACAGGAAACACTAAGGTGGGCCCAACAGAGGGTATGAAGAGAAAGTGTTCTAAGGTGCAACAGATATGCTATGTCGACCAGAGGTGATATTCAACAGGTTCTTACCAGTTCTGAAGAACCAGTAGCAGAAATTTTGAGTAGTTCGGAGAACCGGCAAATACCATCTCTGATTGGCCCTGCCCCCCATTTATTCTCTGCCTCCCGAGTCCCAGCTGATTGGCTGGGTCTTCTTTTGTTGCCTTGCACAGGAGAAGGGAGCTGGAAAGCAGGTTAGTGGGGTGGGGAGGGAGTGGGGATTTCACAGTATCCTTCCCCTGCCATGCCCACCAAGCCATGCCCACCAAACCGGTAGTAAAAAAAATTTGAATCCCACCACTGAAGTGGATGTCCCTTGAAAAAATGAAAGTGAAATAGCGCAGTCTTCAAAAGCAGGTGGCAATTCAGACATTCTTTAAAAAAAAAACAACCAAGGTCCAATCCTGCATTTTACCCAGCTGGCCATCCTCCTTTTCTCTTTCATTCCAAGAGGTGAAAAGCAGGATGTCAAATCAATGCTTGTAGTAATAAAGAGGATAAGGACCAATAAACTCAAATGTAATTTAGAGAAAGTAGAGATATTGTTATGGCTGCTGGCTGCTATGTCCAATGGGTCGTGTTCAACCTGTTCTGGAAGGTATTATACTCCCTCTAAGACAGGGGTGTCAAACTCACGTCGTCATGGCAGTGTCACGTGACATATCGGGACTTTTTTCCCCCTTTGCTAAACTGGGGTGGGCGTGGCCAGCACGTGATGCATCCAACCCACAGGCCAGGAGTTTGACAACCCTGTTCTAAGAAATTGAGTTTATAATTTTTACTGATCCATCCTTGTCATTAGAAACAGACTATTTCAGTGACTAAGAATGACCAAGCATTTCAGCTTTTATCTTAATTCTGCATTTCAGAAATCATTAAGGACTCTCACAAACCTGCTCAAAATTAATCTTCTAAAGTCCTACTATAGATCAGGCTGTTATCTGAAGAGGAACCCAAATTAATCTTTTAACTTTTCAGAGTATCCTTTCTGCATTGCTGAGATATCTGAAAAGCAAACAGGGAATTCCAACCCTTTCCTATGTGCCCAAAGTGTAAGGAAAGCTGGGGAAGTGGCGGGGTGGGGGAGGATGTAATTCTGACTCATATAGATACAGATTAACGGAGTTGGAAGGGACCTTGAAAGTCATCTAGTCCAACCCCCCACCCAAGCAGGAAACCCTACACCAGGTGGAAGTCCAGTCTATTCTTGAAGGTCTCAAGTGATGGTGCTCCCACAACTTCTGAGGGCAAGCTGTTCCATTGGTTGATTGTTCTCACTGTCAGAAAATTTCTCATTTCCAGGTTGAATCTCTCCTTGTTCAGTTTCCATCCATTACTCCTTGTCTGGCCTTCAGGTGCTTTGGAGAATAGCTTGATCCCCTCCTCTCTGTGGTAGCCCCTCAAATATTGGAACATTTGTTATTACTTGTGTTAAGTTTGCATGAAGAGTCAGACGCAAAGAGCTTCAGTGAAGAGTTTATTAAGTGACTACAGCTCGAATGGACTTTTTGGCTGGGCTGCTGCTTCTTATAGCCAGCAGCCGTGGTTGCCAGCCAATCAGAGTGCAGGGTTTTCCCTTTTTAAACCAATCTTATTTGACATTTTACAAGAACAATTCAAACTAAACCAGTGACATTCAAACCTACATACATAACACCCCTCCCCACTAGGTTCAGTCCATACTCAAACCCCAACCTATCTAATGTATTCTTTTAAATAGGTGGGGCTCTTATGCGTTGAGACCTTCGTGGTTCAGAAGTTTTAACATTCTCACCCAGTGAGAGAGGAAATGTGTCTGCTGACATTTCCCTACTGGGACTTCCTGTGAAAGAAGACCCTGTTTGATTGTTAGAATCTGGTCTCTCCTCCCAACCCATCTCCAGCCCAATGTCAGCACCCAAGTCAGGTAGTGATGTACAATCTTCCACTTCTAAGGATGGATTTTGGCATTGTGACAGGTTTTGGGATGATTCCTGTCGTAATGGCTCGTTACACATGGGATGGATTCTTGCTTGCTGATTATCCTCCTGCTCCTCCCCTTCCCCCCTAGAATTGACATCAGGTGAGGGAACTAGAGAGGAACAAGTGCGATGTTCCTGAGAAAACCTGGATCTAAGTTGATCAATGTGCTTGCTCCAGAGGACTCCATTGTCTGTTTGCACCCTGTAAGAACGAGAGCCTGTGATTTGAGTTATCTCAGCAGGAATCCACAAAGGTTCACCCATAAGGTTCTTAGCATAAACAGAATCACCCACACTGAATGTGCGAACTTTGGAAGTGGAATCTAGTGGTGCGTTGGGTGCATAAGTGAGATGAAGGCGGTCAAGGGAAGACCTAAGTTTCCTACCCATCAACAACTCTGCTGGAGATAAGTTATTAGATGGGTTAGGAGTGAACTTTCTCAGTGATGTCCCCAGGACCCAGTTGCTGAAGTTTCTCCTCCTGGTAGGGCCAGCAAAATCAATGTGAATCCTAGACCATGGGCCCCTAGGACATTCCCATTCCTGTTTGGGGGCAAGAGGTGGGGCAGGCCTGACTACCTGACAGTTGGGACAAGATGCAACCCAGTTTTCAACCATTTTGTCAATACCTGGCCACCATGCATAACTCCTGGCCAATCCCTGCATCCTTACAATACCAGGATGACCCTCATGTAACCTTTCCAAAACCTCTTTTTGTAGTTTTGCAGGAATAACCACCCTGTTACCCCACAAAATACATCCTCTTAATACAGATAATTCAGTTTGCCTGGACTTAAAAGGTTGGGCAAGGTGAGGTAGATCTTGAAGAGGCCAACCTTTCTTAATCCAGCCTATAACAGGAGCCAATAAAGTGTCTTTGGCAGTCTCTCTGGCAATTTCAGCAGCATGCACTGGAAGCTTGGCAACAGTTTCTAGGAAAAAGGTGTGTGTTTCAGGTTCAAAGTCCTCCTTGTGGCAAGGAAGTGGGCAACGACTCAGTGCATCAGCATGTCCAATGTCCTTGCCAGGCTTGTGGATAAGTTTGTAAGAATAAGCAGCAAGAAATTCAGTCCACCTCAGCATTCTTGGTGACAGGATAGTAGGTGTAGGTTTATCTCCTGCCACAATGCCTAACAAAGGTTTGTGATCTGTAACAATGGTAAATGTTCTCCCATACAAATATTCATGAAATTTCTTGACAGCTGCAACAATTGCCAATGCTAATTTTTTGTATCAGAAGATACCATTTCACTGTGTGGATCCTCAGAAGCATTTTTAAGGTGGCTTACGTTTATCCTCAGTGACAATGGAGAATTCTAGATGAGCACTATTTCCTACATGGGGAGAGAGAAGGGTGTACAAAACTTTGCAACCAGCCAGATTCCCATCCTGCCCTCCCTCCTTGGTGCCATGCCCCTGTCAAGTCTGAATTCAAGGAGGAAGATGAACAGCTGACAGGGAGTGGGAGTATGGCTCTGTTGGCTGTGGGAAGGGCAAACTCTGGCTGGACAGAGCAGGAGAGAGGTAAAACAAGGGAGAAGGAGTTCAGAGGGAGTCCCAGGCCCACCCCCTCTTCATCCTAGGCATGCAGGGAGGAACAGAGAAGAGAGCAATGTGGGTTGCATGGCTTACAGGGGAGGAAAGCACCCTGATTCCCTTCATTAGGCACACCTGGGAAGAGAATTTAAAAGAGATGGAAGCTGAGACTGGTGGTTGCTGGGAACGAACATGAGTTTATCTTGTGTTGACTGTGTTTATCTGCATTCCTGGAATCCTCCCAACCAGGTTGATTTACTGTCATTCCTTCACGTCTGGAATGCCTTCTCTTGCCCTGCCGGATTAATTACCTCATGTTGCCTTGATTGGACTTATAGTTAAAGTTTTTGTTGACAGCATTTTGGACTTGAATCTCTGCAGCCAAAGGCTGTTCCTGGGAGAGTTTTTCTTCAGACCAGAAGGTAACCAGGACATTGGGGGCAGAGTTGGAGCTAATAAAGGGAGTCTTACTTATTATTTGACTGTATTGCCTTGGTGCCATGCCCCAGGTCATCACACTTTGTTTCTTCTAGGTTGGTTTCCTCTGTGATTTCAAAATTATCCTGCAAAATGCAGGGGGGCGGGAAGCAAGAGCCAATGTGGGGGAATCTGGAGCACTGGTATGCACACTACTGATCTAAACAGCAGGTTCAAGTACATGGCAGAGGAACATCTCTGCTCTCCAAAGCAGACAGTGATTTCTTGATGCAGGTATAGAGTTCATCAAGGAGCAGCACACATGGAGTGGTCTTCATTTCAGCAGTCACTTGGGTTCCCTGTGTGTTTTCATGGCTGCTACGGGCTACTGGCTTCTTTATCAGAGAGCTAAAACTGAATGTGGCAACCGATGTTCCGTCCTTATATGCTGCCTGTGTTCAATGAAAGAAAATGCCCACCACCAATTGCTAGCCATCATATGAGCGACTGTGGCTTGGGGGAGGCTTATAAATTTCTATTGCCTCTCTTATCATTCTAGAGAAATCTCTGTTTGTAATTAATTAATAATTAATAGGTGGTTGCTAATTAAAAAAATCTCTGGAATGAGAAGCAATAGAAGTTTATAAACTCCCAGTAATATAAATCCTCTGTCCTCTACATGGGGGTTAGGAAGTGATCTGCTTTGGAGATGTGAGCAGCAGAGCGAGCAAAAGGCCATCGTGGATTCCTCACGGCCCCCTTCCCAGATCATTTTGAGGATCTTTTCTGTTGATGTAACCTGATCTAATCCCCTTACAGATATTTCATCTAGATCAGGGTGTCAAACTCAAGGCCCATGGGCCATATCTGCCCACATGGTGCTTTGATCTGGCCCACGGTATCTCTGTCAGTGAAAACGGAGCTCCCAAGCTCCATTTTCACTGGCAGAGGGTTGCAGGAGGCCATGGCAGCCGAAAACGGAGCTTGGGAGCTTGTTTTCTTTGGCAGAGTGCTAGGGCTACCACAGGCACCCCCAACACAAGTGACGTCAAGCTGGCCATGCCCACTCTTTACACACACACACACACACACACATGCCCAAGGTCAAACACAACTCTGATGCAGCCCTCAAATGAAATCGAATTTGACAGCTCTGATCTAGATAATTTTTTTCACATGGGATTCCTTCAGCGACAAAAGCCCAGTTCATTGTTTTTACCACCCAATTATTCTGCCTTTAAAAATATATATCGAACCATTTGTAAGAAACACAGTGCAAGGAGGAAGAATAATATTATTTTAACCCAGTAGAGATTTTTTTTTTAAATCTGCTGTACAGGTATGCCAAGGCTGGAGGGGTTGATCTTAATCTGATGGCCAATTCTGTTTGCATTTGCACTTTTACAACTCAGTGGGTCAGAGGGTAAAATATAACCAGTGTCAAAGACTGCAGGCTCAAGAAGTTCACTGACACGTATCAATCCATTTATTGATTCATGATGCCTGAAAATAATATTAGCTCTCCCTGGAAACAGCAGAGGCAGATATAACACCCTTACAACTTTGGAAGTATTACAAACGGTCAACAGGCAGCAAAAGAAAGCAATAGGAATCAAACCAATGAAATATCAATAAGGATTTAGAGTGTCATAAAAGGGATAGGAGAATTTCACTGGCAAATTGAATGCTAACTCCAGGCTGCATCACTCTCCTAAATGCCCCTCCAGCCCATGTAAGGTATTTCTTGGACATTTTGGACTATTTAAGAGGGATAATAAACAAGAAGCATAGCATCACGTAATAGCTAGCCGGTATTGGAAAATGAAGAAAATCCAGAAATAATAGTAACAACAACGACAACAACAACAACGATGATGATGATGATGATATAAGCATTATTGAGCCATAACAATAACCAAAAGGAAAGCAGACAAATCACAACTTTCTAAATTTATTTTTCTCTTTTTGACATTAATGTAATAAGTGCCTATCTAATTGAAATGTACGGCATGTGGAGATTCCATGATGTGTCAAGTGGGTGAATTTTCACTTGAATTTCTAATTTTGAATTTACTTGATTATTTCAGCTCAATCATCCAAATAATCTAACAGTGTTCATAATTTCATTTATTTTGTAAACCTGTCAACCCTTCCAGGTAGTCCAGACCAGGAAACCAAAAGCAGGATAAAAATAAGTAATACTTACTTTTATTATAAGGTTACAGTAACAGATTCTTGTAAGTCTGAATATACTTCTTCCCCTCCTGCCTTCCCAGAGAACTAGGTAGGGTCAATTCTTAGATGATTTCCACACCCCCATTCCTTCTGTGGACTGAGAAGTCTGTTCTTTGACCATTATTTTGGTTGCAGCTCCCCCTCCTGCCTCTCAAGGTTATTCTCACTGAATAACAGTACAGACCCTTATTTTGTGTGTTAGCCTTTCATTAGAGAGATGTTTCAGCACCATTAAGACTTTATTAGCACCACAGTATTAGCCAAGCTGACCAAAGCGTCATATTAACAGAATGATTCAGCACCTTATCTCAAAGCTGAACTTTTCCATTATTTCCTTCTATTTTAGTCCAGCACAATTTTATGTTACATTCATTATTTATTATTATTTAATTATATTAGGTGGATGTGAGGCATATGCAGGCCAGTGAAATATGAGGCTGAGAGTTGGAGGTTAGTCAAGGAGATCAACTGCTACAATAGTCAAATGATCTTTCTTTCTTTCTTTCCTTCCTTCCTTCCTTCCCTCCCTCCCTCTCTCTCTCTCTCTCTCTCCTTATTCTTGTTGGTCTTTTTCTACTCTTCCTGCTCCCCCATTTCTCTGAAGTTCATATCCCTCCTTCCAACACTTTTCTTAGTTCCCCAGTCACATTCCTGGCCCAGTACTCCTTCTCTAGCCATCCCATCACTTTCCTTGTCCTCACCTGTAATGGAAAGTGCAGATGATCTTGAGGGATGAAGGGAAGAGGTGTTGCCTTGGAAACAATCAGACAAGAGAGGGGAGCACTCCAGTGCTTAATGGTCAGAGAAACCTAGGAAGGACCCTAATAGTTCAAGGAGCTAAAAGTGGTGGTGATAAGTTTGAAACTTCAGATTTGTAAGATTCTATTAATATAGCCTGACAACGAAGTAGAATTAGCTTATCTACTCATGTTTCCTATCTGGGAGGATTGATACTGCCTAATTCTGCCATCTTTCTGCACTGTAGTTATACCCGTCCTGTAAGCTGTCTTAACTCCCCTTTCATACCTACACAACATGTTTATCCACCCCTTAATTTTATATGCTCCTTTCATAACCCCCTGTAACTTCTTTCCCAGGTATTCCTTCATCTTACATATTCCTCTCACGTTCCCCAGTTTATGAGATCTTGAAGCCTTCCCCCGCCTTTTCTTCTTGCTTGGCTGTATCAGAATTTCAGCCAGCGGTCATCAGTCAGATTTTCTTCTTGAGATATCTTTGAGGTAAAATGGGACCCAAAGGAATTGTGGGGAAATGAAGATGAGAGTAGCTGGAGCCTGAATGTCACTATGAGGCAATTCCAGCCAACAAAGTGGGGAAGAGGCTATAAGCATCGGTGCCCACAGCTTGTTATTGTGATGTCCAAATGATGAGACATACTTTGTAACACAACACAAATTCTGCCCTTTAATAAATGCATTATGGTACCACATGCAAGTATGTAAGGGACAGTGTTTGCATCGCAATATTGACATGCACATTCTTTTTTTTCTCTCCTTCTCCCCACCAGGACTCCCACAATCCAGGAATGTTCATGGCTACAAATTATATATAGCAGATTGGGTGTGAAGCTCTCTGATAATAACAATACAGTAGATCCTCTGGTTACAAACGCTTCTGACCATGACCAAGTCGGGTTCCAACCAAAAAAATTCACAAAATTTTTGAATCAGGTCACGAACACATACTCAGGTGGCAATCAAACACAACCCCTGACCCAGAAATTCCAGAAGACAAAACATTAGAAGATGAAGAAATCATCAAAGTTAAGGAACAAATTATGGTCATGACCAGAGGTTCTACTGTATCTAATTAGCCAGGTTTATTCATTAGCCCTGTTATGTATGCAGGTTTAAAGTCATTGGTTTAGTTTGAACTGTTCTTGTAAAATGTAAGAAATGATTGGTTTAAAAAGTGCGGAAAACCCTGCACTCTGATTGGCTGGCAACCGCGGCTGCTGGCTATAAGTAGCAGCCGCAGCCCAAAGTGGGTTCATTCTGAGCTGTAGTCACTAATAAACAAAGATCTTGAAGCACTCGCATCTGTCTCTTCATGCAAACTTAACACTGGCGAGGAAGGTGGGATCTCCCTGAAGAAGAAGGCAACGCGGAACAGAAGAAGAGAGAGATGGCTGCACTGAACACCCCCAGCCCGTTCAATCCGACGGCAGAAGACTGGGAGACGATATGCAGATCGTTTCCAAATGTATCTGGAAGGAAACGATCTTGCCGACATTTCCGAGAAGCGGAAGAGGGTGGTCTTTCTCACGCACTGCGTTCTGGCAGTTTTCAAGATGGCGAAGGCATTGGCGGAGCTGCAGATGAAGGTAATGGAATGGCCTGACTTAGAAAAGTTGTTAAGAGCCCATTACGCCCCACAAGCATCGTGCCTCATTAAGAGACACGAGTTTTACCATCGGGATCAAGGGGAAAGCAAAAACATAAACGACTTCATGGCAAGTTTAAGAGACATTGGGGTGCATGTGAATTTAACAATTTAGAAGAGGCCATGCATCGATTTGTTCTGGGCCTTAAAGACAAGGTGCTTCAGAGCAAGTTATTACTAAGACCTAAGATCACGCTGAAGGAAGCAATAGAAGAGGCCTCTTCAGCAGAAGCTACCAAGTCCTCAGCAGCGCCATGAAGAAAATCAACAAGGCCACAAGCCATCCTGATGTGGAAAAGTCCACAACAACTCATTGTGAGCAAATAGATTCTGAGTCAGACTGTAGTGAGGTGGAGGAAGGAATTTATAGACTCAGAATGGAGCGGAAAAGAAAGACCTGGGAAGAAAGAGGCAAGATTTCTACTGCAGAGGTTGTGGGGAAGCCACCCCACTGAATGCAAGTTCCTAGATACCATCTGCCTCCATTGTGAAAAAGAGGACACCTAGCAAGAGTCTGCAAATCATCCAGAACTCCACCCAACAGAAGGAAGTTTCCTGACAAAGAATTCAAGCCCAACAACCTCAGTGAGAAAATGGGGCAGCACAGAAGCAAAGGGAAGAATGAAACTCATCAGACAGTAACTATTGGTCATTCTTCTTCTATCAATAACAGAAAAGTGCATGTCAAGGTACTAATTGAAGGAAGGCCTTGCCAAATGGAAGTGGACTCAGGCTCTTATTTATCTATGGTGTCATGTGACACTATTCACAGACTACTCCCAAATATTCAGAAGAAGCATTTCAAGAAGCAAGCACTGACTCTTAAAGACTACCAAGGGAACAAGATTCCAGTAGTTGGAACAAGAGAATTCAACGTGAAGTTCAAAGGCCACACCAAGCGCTTGCCCCTGACCATCGTGGACAAGGATCGCCCAAGCTTGCTGGGACTTGAGTGGTTCAATCCACTAGGCATCGAGGTGACTGGCATCAATCACATGAGCAACACTGAATGGGAGGAGGCCCTGAAGTCTGAGTTTCCAGAGGTCTTCAGCGACGGATTGGGCAAGTATATGGGGACCTCTATCACTTTCAATCTAGATCCCAAGGTGCCACCACGCTTAAAGCCCAGAAGGGTCCCATTTGCCTTAAAGGAAAAATTGATGCACAATTAGATAAACTAATAGCTCAAGGAGTTGTAGAGCCCACTGACCACTCCAGGTGGGAGACATCCATAGTCACACCAGTCAAGACTGATGGGTCTGTGAGAATCTGTGGAGACTATAAGGGGACATTGAACCATGCGCTTCAACAGAGCACATATCCAGTTCCAGTGGTACATCATTTACTACATTCACTTGGCAGGGGTACAGTCTTTGCCAAATTGGATCTGGCCCAGGCATATCAACAATTAAAAGTTGATGATGCCACTGCAGAGGCCCAAACCATTGTGACTCATAGAGGTGCCTTCAAATGTAAAAGGTTACAGTTTGGAGTAAGCTGGCACCAGGCATCTTCCAAAGCCTTATGGAAAGGATGCTCCAAGGACTGCCAGGGGTAGTACCTTACTTTGATGATGTGTTAATCTCTGCTGAAAATGACACTCAGTTACAAGAAAGACTCAGAGAAGTCCTTACCAGATTCAAAAAGCGGGTTAAAAGTCAAGGAAGAAAAATGCACTCTTAGAACTGACAAGGTTGAGTTCTTGGGCTATATGATTGACAAGCATGGTATCCACCCTACAGATGCCAAGGTTCAGGCAATCAAAGAAGCCCCTAGACCAAAATGTAAAACAGATTTGCAAGCCTTCCTTGGACTCATTAACTTTTATCACATGTTCCTACCTCAGAAGGCAACCATTGCAGAACCACTGCACAGATTATTAGACAAAAAGTCTGTGTGGGTCTGGGGCAGAAAAAAGAAACAATCTGTGCTGTACTACTCTGAGAATTTGCCTGTTGTACTGACTTGTAATGCATCCCCTTTTGGAGTGGGGGTTTGAGCCACAGGCTTCCCAGCGGAGGGAAGCTCCTATTGCATTTACTCGCACCTTGACCAAAGCAGAGAGGAACTACAGCCAACTGGACAAGGAAGCCTTGGCAATTGCTGCTGTCAAGAAATTCCATGAGTATTTATATGGGAGAACATTTACCATTGTCACAGATCACAAACCTCTGTTAGGCATTGTGGCAGGAGACAAACCTACACCCACTATCCTGTCACCAAGAATGCTGAGGTGGACTGAATTCTTGCTCTTATTCATACAAACTCATCCACAGGCCTGGCAAAGACATTGGGCATGCAGATGCTTTGAGTCGCTGCCCACTTCCTTCTCACACTGAGGACTTTCCACCTGAGACTTACACCTTTTTCCTAGAAACTGTTGCCAAGCTTCCAGTACACACTGCTGAAATTGCCAGAGAGACTGCCAAAGACACTGTATTGGCTCCTGTTATAGGCTGGATTAAGAAAGGTTGGCCTCTTCAAGATCTACCTCAACTTGCCCAACCTTTTAAATCCAGGCAAACTGAATTATATGTATTAAGAGGATGTATTTTGTGGGGTAATAGGGTGGTTATTCCTACAAAACTGCAAAAAGAGGTTTTGGAAATGTTACATGAGGGTCATCCAGGTATTGTCAGAATGAAGGGATTGGCCAGGAGTTATGTATGGTGGCCAGGTATTGACAAAATGGTTGAAAACTGGGCTGCATCTTGTCCCAACTGTCAGGTAGTCAGGCCTGCCCCACCTCTCCCCCCACACAGGAATGGGAATGTCCTAGGGGCCCATGGTCCAGGATTCACATTGATTTTGCTGGCCCTACCAGCAAAAGGTAGGGCACACTTTCCGTATTATAGTTGATGCATATTCCAAATGGCTAGAGGTTATCCCTATGGCATCCACCACAACTGAAGCTGTCATCAAACAGCTTAAAAAGCT
This sequence comes from Naja naja, assembly GCA_009733165.1. Taxonomy (NCBI): domain Eukaryota; kingdom Metazoa; phylum Chordata; class Lepidosauria; order Squamata; family Elapidae; genus Naja; species Naja naja. The sequence goes on from SOZL01001572.1 coordinate 13,449, forward strand.
TTTTATAACTCATGGGTTACCTGATGTGCTTGTTTCTGACAATGGCCCTCAATTTACATCCAACCTTTTTGAATCATATCTAGCACAACAGGGTATCAGACATGCCCTGACAGCCCCTGGGCATACTCGCGCTGGACTGAACGTATGGTACGATTTACCAAGGAAAAACTAACATGACAGGAACCATCCCAAAACCTGTCACAATACCAACAACCATTTTCACAAATGGAAGATTGCACATCATTACCTGATTTAGGTGTTGACATTGGGTTGGAGATGGATTGGGAGGAGATACCAGGTTGTAGTAACCAAACAGGTTCTACCATTACTACAAGTCCAAGTAAGGAAATGTCAGCAGACACATTTCCTCCTCACAAGGTGAGAACTTAAAACATCTGAACCACGTGAGGTCTCAAGCATTTAAGAGCCCCACCTATTTAAAAGAATACATTAGATAGGCTGGGGTTTGAGTATGGACTGAACCTAGTGGGGAGGGGTGTTATGTATGCAGGTTTAAAGTCATTGGTTTAGTTTGAACTGTTCTTGTAAAATGTAAGAAATGATTGGTTTAAAAGTGCGCGGAAAACCCCTGCACTCTGATTGGCTGGCAACCGCGCTGCTGGCTATAAGTAGCAGCCAGCCCAGCCAAAGTGGGTTCGTTCTGAGCTGTAGTCACTAATAAACAAAGAGCTTGAAGCACTCTGCGTCTGTCTCTTCATGCAAACTTAACAAGCCCAAGGAAGATGGGCTAGGTTAGCAAATCTATCTGTATGTACCTCACTTCTCTTTTATCAACAATAAGGGTTATATCATTGATCCTTTTTCTACCTCGCTTTTGATTTTGGGCATTATTGGTAGCCATCTATGAGATACAAGAGAATGGTTATTTGTGCTTGTTTCAACCATCTCTCCTCTTTCCCAGGGTCAGAGAATTCTATGACATGCTGGTCACATGACCACAAAAATATTTTCGGACAACACAGGCTCCCTCAGCTAAGAGATGAGCCTAGCTCCGTAGAGTCGGACACAATTGGACAGGGAAAAGCTTTTCCTTTATTTTTATGCAGGGTTTGTGCTGATCCATATGAAACACATGTTTGGGTTTTTCACAAAGTCACAGCTAAGCCTCCTTGTAGTTGAAAGGCAAATATTTGAAGCCGCCCACATTTATTAATACAAAGCTAAAAAATTAGCTACAAGACTGTCCTGTGCCACCTATGCAAAGCCAAAAAGCAGGCAAATACAAATTTGAAAGGCTTTATTGTGTCATAAACTTTCAGGAAATAACCAGAACTAAGTAAATAATTAGCCAGAAAGCATTTCAAGCAAAAAAAAACAAACAAACCCCAAACCTTGTCCTGGAAGTTGAGTGGCATATAATTTTAATAAATTATTATTACGGTTGTCGTGCAATCAATAAGGTGCTTAGGCTGGACTTGGCATTTTAATCCATCTATAAAGTCCTTTGTAGGGATAGGCAGATGTTGGTGTTTGATGGCGTTAACCATATCATCACAGAATGTAAGCTGTTCCAAATAAAATTGCCTTTTACAATTAACTGATTTTATCAATGTTGAGGGATTGTTGTTGTTGTTGTTGTTGTCTCTTTTATTCATTAAACATGAAACTCAGTCAACTGAACATTTAAAAATGTATGTCATTGACTGGCACTGATGGTTGCTGCCAGCACCCTAGGTATCAACCAAGTATCTTTTTAAAATGTATGATGTTCCAAGTAGTGCAGTTTTTTGCAGTTCCGCTGGTGTTTTGCAGGAAGCTGCGATTTCTTGATGTATTTTGTAAAATTTTTGGACATGGTACCAAGTGCCCTGATGACAATGTGACAATGAATATTACTGTTGTTGTTGTTGTTGTTGTTGTTGTTGTTATTATTATTATTATTATTATTATTATTATTATTATTATTATATCCAAGCAATTCACACTTTGCCTTCTTTATTTGAGTTGTTAGTGACCTGCTAATTGATCATCTAAGAGGCAAAGGCAGAGACACAGTTGTCTATTACAATTCAAGGATTGGACAAAAGAGGGTTATCTGAGCTAGTTCAAATGTCAAGTCCAGGATCTAGGTGCAGAGAAAGGAGCAAGAACAACAGAAGAACGTGTTCTGAAACAGGGAGTTGTTTCCAAAAGATGGACAAGGATCTGGAGACTGTTCTTATACAGCCCCAGCAGAGGTGGCATTCAGCAGGTTCTGACCAATTCTGGAGAACCGGTAGCAGAAATTTTGAGTAGTTTGGAGAACCGGCAAATACCACCTCTGACTGGAGAGTTTACAGTATCCTTCCCCTGCCATGCCCAATAATTTCAACATGGGGGAGGGAAGTGAGGTAGGTAAACATTTCCCTCTCTATCAGCCACTTTTACTGGTAGCAATATGTGTTGTGATGTCTCAGGGCAGGTTGCGGAGGTGGTGTTCAGCAGGTTCTGACCAGTTCTGGAGAACCAGTAGTGGAAATTTTGAGTAGTTCAGAGAACCAGCAAATACCACCTCTGACTGGCCTTGCCCCCATCTTTTCTCTGCCTCCCAAGTCCCACCTGATCAGCTGGGTTTTCTTTTGTAGTCCTGCACAGGAAAACGGAGCTGGAAAGCAGGTTAGTGGGGTGGGGAGGGGAATGGATTTTGCGTGTACCTTGCCCCAGAAGTGGGGAGGGAATAAGGATTTTGCAGTATCCTTCCCATGCCACGCCCACCAAGCCATGCCACGCCCACTAAGCCACACCCACTGAACCAGTAGTAAAAATTTTTGAATCCCACCACTGAGCCCCAGGTGTTGGTATGACTTAATCTGGACATTGCATCCCTCTCATCTCCTCTCAAGGTGATGTGCTGATCAGCTTTGCTCAGCCCTTTCTAGCTGCCCATTTTTTTATTTTTTTATTTTTTTGTTTTGTCAATCGCTGACAAGGATAAACATAGTTGTGAATACATGAAATGGATACACTTAGGCGTTGCTGGAAGTATTTCCTGCAGTCAAGTTTGGTGCCAGAAGCTGACCTCTCATTAGCTGAAATAGATCTTCTTGCTTTTAGGCTCCTTATCCTTGGTCAATGCTGGTTCTTTGGACAGTAAGTCTAGCTGGCCTGCCTCTTCAGTGGACTCATTTGCCAGTTTTAGACAAGCCCATCAGAAAGAGCAGCAGTGATTTTGCTAATAGACTCGACAACATGGATACGAACATTTTCCGTAAGAACATGAAAGCAAGTTTGCCAAATCTGCTGAACAGTCCTGCTGTACAAATATGGAAAGGGAAACATGGACACCAAAGGAAATATTATTTTCTGTTTGCTGTAACATGAATGTTTTGCCAGTTCATGAAGTAGCGCATACAATACAGAGATAAAGTGGTGTCAGCAAATGAAAGAATAAAAGGGCTTTTTCTAGTGCCTTGAATATGCCCTGTCTACTTCTTATTTCTGCCATGATGTTGTTTTCATCACATCCCCAACCATGCCTGAGGCAGTTTAAAGTTATTCTTAGCAGTATTTTCCTCTTTAATCAGGCAACCAACAATGGCATTTTTGTCCTGGTTGCATTGCTTTAACAACGTGTGTGTGTGTGTGTGTGTGTGTGTGTGTGTTGCAGTCAGGTGACCCATGGGGCTGAGATCAGTCTGGCAGATATTGGTCATTTTGGGTTGTGGGGACATCTTCCTTCCTAACCATATGATCAAGGAGAGATTCAACCTAGAAATAAGGAGAAATTTTCTGACAGTGAGGACAATCAACCCATGGAACAGCTTTGCCTTCAGAAGTTGTGGGAGATTCATCACTGGAGTCTTTCAAGAAGAGGCAGGACTGCCACCTGTCAGAAATGATCTGGAGTCTCCTGCTTGGGCAGGGGATTGGACTAGATGACCTACAAGGTCCCTTCCAACTCTGTTAATCTATTAATCTGTTAAAACTAATTGCTGGATGCAGTTCCACATGTTGCTTTCAACAGCAGAAGAATCTGATTCTTTTACATTGGACTCTTCCCCTATAGCTGCCACCTGAATCAAACCTGTTGTAGAATTAAATTTTTATTTGTCACATTTATATGGTCACTCATCTCACAGAAAAAACACTGGGCAGTGTACAATAATCTATAAAAACAACAGCCATTACAGCTAGTCGTCAACTTACAGTAGTTCATTAAGTGACGGTTCAAAGTTACACCAGCACTGAAAAAAATGGACTTATGACCATTTTTCACACTTACGACCATTGCAACATCACCCTGGTCACATGATCAAAATCCATACACTTGGCAACTGGCTCATATTTGTGACAGTTGCAGTGTCCCGGAATCATGTGATCACCTTTTGCAAACTTCTGACAGGCAAAGTCAAGGAGAAGACAGATTCACTTAACAACCGTCTCATTTAGCAATGGAAATTTTGGTTTCAATTGTTTGTTTGTTTGTTTGTTTGGATTTATATGCCACCCCATCTCACACAAGAATATATGTACATAAATAGTTAAAATGTTAGTCCAATCCAAATAACGAATAAATTATGCTAAAATACCCAATTAAAAGCCCCAATCCCTCTCAATCCAGGCCAGCCTGTAAGAATAGCCAGGTCTTTAGATTGCGGCAGAAGGAACGCAGGTTGGGAGCCAACCGCAGCCCCAGGGGCAGCTGGTTCCACAGGGTGGGGGCTCCCACAGAGAAGGCCCTCCCCTGGGGGACTGTCAACCGACATTGTCTGGTCGATGGCACCCCCAGGAGGGCCCACCTGTGGGCACATACTGGGCAATTGGACCTCGATGCTGGTAGGAGGCGCTCCTGCAAATACCCCGGACCCAAGCCATGAAGGGTTGTGGTTGTAAGTCATATCAATTTATGCAAAATATAAAATCATTCTGAAAAATGAAAAGCCACTATAAAAATTTAAAAGAGAGAGTAAAATATTACCCACAATGGAGCCAGTTCCCTGAGGCCCCCAGGATGTTGACAGCCAACGATGGTGGTTGGTGATGGAGTTGGAGAAATGGCTGCATGGTACCACCTATGCCTGTCAATGGTTGTTCAGCCAGCTTTTGAACAGAGCTGAATTACTCTCCTGGAATAGAGCTAAACCCATGTTCCACAAGAACCATACTGTCAGCTGATATCTAGAATCTAATATCTATATCTTTATATCTATCTATCTATCTATATCTATATCTATATCTATATCTACATCTACATCTACATCTACATCTATCTATCTATCTATCTATCTATCTATCTATCTATCTATCTATTCACATTTCTAAACTACCCATCTCCTCAAAGAGGAAACTCTGGGTGGTGTGCAATAAGGCACTGAAAGAAAGAAAAATCAGTATATAAAAAAAATTAAAATATTAAAAGTTTGAGTTAAAAATCTAAAAAAAAAAATCTAAAAACCTTTACGGAGGCAGGAATAATTCACACTGTTAAAAGAAATGGTTGATGAAGGCAAAGGGAGGGTTCTCGTGGTACTAAGCAACCCTGTGGCTGTGTGCTCCTTTGGGCTCCTTTGAACGCATCACATACAACATTTGCATAAAACCAGAACTAATTTCCACAGTATGGCTAAATCCACTGGTCTAGCCATCTGTCAAAACTCTCATTCTCCCTAGCTCCAACCTGTATTAAGAATGATTGGTGGGTGTTGTTTTCCCATTAGTTTAGCTGGAAATGTGTGGTGGGAGGGGAAGGAAAAGAAAGGCATGGGGAATGCCCTACCCTCTGTACACTAAAATAAGGGCAGCATTGTTTGTTGGAATTGAGCCTGTAGCAGAATATCTCCAGTGAAGGCAGCAATTTTGTGGGTTAGAGTTTTCTGCATAAGAATTGGAGAACAACACATTATAACTTAACTGCAAGGAAGAGCCTGAAGCAAGAGAAGTTGTCAAGAAAGCCAGAGAGTTCTCCCCATTGGGAAAAACAGTAACAACCAAGAAAGTCCTACTGTTCCTGGCTCTAGAAAATGAACTGAAATCAGTCAATATCCACCTGTAGTTCAGCACTCATTATTCAGTCTCTCCTTCTGATTCTATTATAAACAAATTGCTAAGTTTATGTGAGTAAATTGACACTTCCTGATTGAAAAAAAAACCTAGTTATTGGTCATGACAGCTTAGTTTTAAACCAGGGAAAGTGCCAACAATGGGATTGTATGAAGGGATTGTTGCAGATCTTGCAACCACAAATAAAATATGGGTACACTTTGAGGATTTTTTAACAGTAGTTTTAATAAACATTACAATTAAAAAGGAATTAATACAAGCATTCCCTTGTCTCATTTAATTCTAAGTCCACTGGAGATGGCCATTTTGTGGTTTTTTCACAAGGAGCAACTGACTCTAGAACATTTGTGGGAAATTCCAAATCCTCTCCTTGTCTGGAGAAGAATCCCAAAGAGCCAGTCCACTTGCCAGAACTTCAGTTGGGGAAGGCTGAACTTGCCTTCTTGGAATTAATTGTTTAGTCTCTAAAATGAATAAATAAGCTAATAGGTTTAGGTTTAGGTTTAGGTTTATTTGGACTTATAGGCTGCCCTCTCTCCCGAAGGACTCAGGGCGGTATACATAAAAAACAGGCAATACAAAAGTTAACTTAATTTAAAAATATTAAATTAGCGCCAAATAAACACTCAAATTAAAACCCCGATCCCCTGTCAGTCCAGGCTGGATTGTAAAAATAACCATGTTTTAAACATGGTTTAATAATAAAACTAATAATAAAATAAATCTTGACTTATTTTTCATTCCCTTAATCACATCAAACCCAGCCTCAAAGCACTTTATGAGGAAAGATAAGTAATGGAGTTGAGATTGAGCAGGACAATCCTGGAGCTTTATGTGAATAATAATCTCATCTCTGACTTTCAGCATCCTTATCAGATTATTTGCTGGAAGTAAAAGCAGATGGCTTGACTAGAGCAGACTCTGGTAGCATAAGGAGTTGGGAATCCTTTGCTGTTGCTAAGTAACTAGAAGAGAAGGCTTGTTGAAGTATTCCCCATGGTTGCTAGGTAATCACAATGGACCTCTCCCATTGCAGTGGTCTGGTTTGGCGGAAGGGTGACTACACTAATGAAAAACAATTCAAACATTCAAAGTTTGGATGAAACGTGGACTCAAGTTTTCAAATTTTAGGGACTTTTGTATTAAAGAAAAGCAAAAGAAGAATCAAACCCAAACTTAAGCTTCATGTCAGTTTCTTGCTCTTCTTACACACAAATACACACATACTATTGTTTACCACCAAAAGGGCTGCTTCGTGTAAATAGCACATAATCCATGGTGTAATTGATATGTAAGCCAACGTCTCACGTTATTTGTGCCACATGCACCTTCTACCTCATCTGTATATGTGTATAAATTTCACCTCAAGATAAACATCATGCATGCGGATAATATCAAACCATTTTCTTCTCAAACATGCAGCCCATTTATGGCTTTAATAAAGCTTTGGAACTAACAATGTTTCTCCTTCTGTTTAACACTCACATCTAAAGATGTGAGAAAAAAATAATGGAAAAAAATGAAAGTGCTGATCCTTCTTTTTTTTCAGTCAACTTCCCAGATTTCCACTGTACCCATCTCTCACGGCTTATTCCTGAAATGTAAATTCTGTGCCAAAATGTGAATTCTGTACCAATTTAAGAGATATCTCTTAAACCACATACATTCTTTACTTCTCTTATAAATCCCTTTCCTCCAAAGATCTCAAGTGATGGACACAGTCTTCTCATCCATGCTTATCTGATCCAGGTAACAGCTTTGTATGGTATTTAAGCTGGGAGATACTGAAAGTATATGCTTTGTGGCTGATTAAGCCAGAATTATTTGAATTCCAGAGCAGTCATAATTTCCAATGTTCTTCAAGGGAAGCCCCATATCAGTATGGCAAATACACTAAAGAACAATTCACAATTTCTGGAGGCAAGTTGTACCACTGATTAATTGTTCTGTCAGGAAATTTCTTCTTAGTTCTAGGTTGCTTCTCACCTTGATTAAATTCCATCCATTGCTTCTTGTCCTCGGGTGCTTTGGAGAATAGCTTGTGCCAAGCCCTGAGATATTGGAACACTTCTATCATGTCTCCCCTAGTCCTTCTTTTCATTAAACTAGACATACCCAATTCCAGCAACCATTTTTTATGTTTTAGCCTCCAGTCCCCTAATCATCTTTGTTGCTCTCTTTCTAGAGTCTCAATATATTTTTACACCTTGGCAACCAAAATTGGATTATTCCCAACATGGTCTTACCAAGGCATTGTAAAGTGGTATTAACACTTCATCTTAATTCTAGCAGCCTACCCAGAAGCACACTATTAAGCAACCAGCACACATAACATAATCATACAAAGCATTGAATGTTTAATGATAAGTGGGAATGGGGAGACAGAAGGAAGAGCTGTAGACTGGGCAGTAGTCAGATAAGAGGCAGCTGAGCTCACAGAAGGAATGGGGGCATGGTAAATTTATCAGAAGAGATCATACTTAAGTTCTTAACCTGTACATTTAGAATAACTTTATTGTCACTTTAAATATGCACTAATCAACATATATTAAAATGAAATTTTGTTGCATACAGCTCTCAAAGGGTCACCAATCTACAAAATGCACTAATATGACAAAAAATTAAATAAATGTAAACTTACAATTATGATAGAGTGAGTACTTCTAGATTACCTCAATCCCAGAGCCATTCGAAAAATTGCTGCTACGTTCCTAGAATCACAGTGTTGGAAGGGGCATTTATTTCAATCCTCTGTTTGGTGCAGGAATTCAAACCAACACCCCTCAACAGTTGACTGACCATGCTCAGCTTGAACACATCCTGTGAAAAGTGCCCACGATATCACTTGGTAAGTGGTACCATTGGAAACTCCTCTTACTGTTAATTATTCCCCTAAAATTCAGTTAGAATCTTTTCTGTAATGTGAAAGCATTGTGACATATCTTTTCTTCTGGGATCACAAGGAACAAGTCTTGTAGAGTACAATTGTATCCCTTTTCACCCCCTCTCAGTCTTCTTGAAACTACATACAGTATTCTGAGGTTCCTCTGTTTCTTTACAGACTTAGCTTTTCATCTCTGGTCATTCTCAGAATCTCTTCCAGTTTGTCTGAATCCTGCTTAAAAGGTGAGGCCCAGAATAGGGCATAACAATGAACATAGAGCCTGACCAGGCTGAACCAAATGGAATTATTACTTCCCATAATTTGAAAATGAAATTTACCATTTCTATTGGAAAACTTGATGTGAAGAAGAGATATCTCTTAAACCACATTAAATGTATAGGAAAGAATCAGATTAAATGTAATTTAATTTTTTTAAACAAAACGTTTATTTATTTAGTGATTTGTTTTTTTCCCTTTCAGGGAAAAACCCTGAAAGGACCACTTACAGCCCTTTGCTGAAATTTGATTCAAAGGTCTAATGTGAGCTGATGGCTTGAAAATGATGATGTACTCATGAAATATTATTATATATCTGCACCTGCCCAAACATATTTGTCATCCAGCTGTGCATCCATTAACAGATAACAGATTAACAGAGTTGGAAGGTATCTTGTAGGTCATCTAGTCCAACCCCCCACCCAAGTGGGAGACCCTACACCATTTCTGACAGATGGCAGTCCAATCTCTTCTTGAAAGTCTCAAGTGATGGCGCCCCACAACTTCCGAGGGCAAGCTGTTCCATTGGTTGATTGCTATCACTGTCAGAAAATTTCTCCTTATTTCTGGGTTGAATCTCTCCTTGTTTCTCTTTTAATTTCCCTTTTAATTAATTTCTCTTTCCTTAGATATTGAAATGCATGCTGCTTTTCCCATTTATTTATTTATTTTTGTTTTGCCTTTGGACTGAACAATTTTTGCTCCTTTATTAGCATTGAAAGAGAAGCACAGGGTGTGTCTCACAGTCTTATCGCCTCTTATGGCAAGTAGCTTCAGAGTCCTCTGAAGTCTGTTTAGTTGCCTGAGGCTGCAAAGTGATTGGAGGCACTTGGGATATAGCAGAGAACCTCTTTGGTACTTCTCCAATACTTCTAAAATCAAGTGCATAAATACTTGACACACTGACTCACTCCCTTTCCAAAAGTACAATTGTGGTCTCTTGAGGGATACATGAAACAACACAGTGATCTTAATTCTGTAGTCTACTGCTCTACTCTACTGCTCTCCTCTTAGCTTAATACCGGAGGATTGGGAAGCTATACTTCCAAACTCAGTATATTGTTTAGTAAATTTTTATAGTGTTCTTAAGTTCCAAAGATAATTTGAAAATGATGAAATTATCAAAGATGCAGGGATTCAGTTTCCCAAATCTTGAACTATCCCATCATGCTTTTGATTAGTAACAAATTGTGGACAACTTCATTTAATACACATTTTCTTTCCAAGGTCCTTATAGAATATTTGCATATAACACATATATAATTTAACTGTTTTGGATTAGAAATATAATTTCTTGTTATTATTATATTAATTTGAAGGACGTGCTATATTATTTCTGGAAAAAATGTGGTTTGATCCTTTTTCTTTGTGCTATAAATGGTTATTATGGGTAACCCAGATTCCAAATCGATTTCAAAGTTTTGTGGACCCTGAAATCTTTATATTAGATCAATTATTGGATGGTCATCATTAAGTTTCATAATTTGGTATGTGTTGTCAGTTGCCACCAAATGAAGTATTTAAATCACAATGTTTATTGATACCTTATTTGGACCAGTGGCATTTTCAGCCTCAGCGTCGCCGGAGTTATTACAAAGGATCATCAAATCCTACAATACTGAGAAGCCAACAATTAATCTTTATAAAGATGTTATCGATAAAAGAATTTGATATGCAATTATTGAAATATGAATAGAATAAGGTACCTCATTTTGTCCGGACAATGTTAATTTTAATACTCAAACCCTCAAAATATTAGATGAATATTAGTGTCCAAAATATTAGATTAATATTAGTGTCCAGTGTTCCTTTTTAGAAAAGTGGTTGTGAGAGTGGTTGTCGCCAAGCGCAAGGGGACTGGATGAAAAGGATTATCTGGAGTTCTTTCAGTCTGGGTTCAGCCTGGAGTACAGTGTTAAATGGCACTGGTGGCAGTTCTAGATGACCTTTAGAGAACTCATGATCCAGCCCTCCTGGATCCCTCAGCAGTTTTCAATACCATTAGCCCTGGCATCCTTCCAGACAGACCTGGGGTGGGGAGGTTTGGGAGTGAGAGGCACAGTTTGGAGTGGTTTTCCTCCTTCTTCAGTGACCACTTTCAATCATTGTTGGGGGAAGAGAGTTCATGCCTTGTATTCCAACAGTTGTTATTCACTTTTAAAGCTCTTCATGGCAGAGGACGATGTTATTTGCAGGCCTCCTCTCCCTTAGAACATCTGCCCATCCCACTACATCTGATGGGTTAGGAATGCTCCAGGTCCGATCCCTTAAATGCTGCCATCTTGTGAGTGCCATTGTCATGGCAACCCCTGCTCTCTGAAGTACCTTTCCCCCGAGGTCTGGCTTTTCTCCCAAATGCTGAGATAGGGGAGAGCATCATGGGATGAATATGAGTGCATTGTATATGAGTGTGTTTGTAGATATTGGTTTTTTTTGTTTTTGTTTTGTTTGGCAGATGTGAGCCTCCCAGAGTTTGGTTTAAGATGGATGGTCATATAGATGGTTTTAAATAAAATAAATAAATACATTCAATTTGATTACACAAATCCAGTCTCGCCAATATTTTGAATGTATTGACTCCTATTGCACCTATTTGAAAAAGAAATCAATAAATTAACACATTGTGAGAGATGCAACCAGAATTAAGCTTCATTAAGATACATACAATTTTGCAAAGTCCTAAAGGTTTCTGTGACCCAGGAAGGAGTAATTATGTGTGTGTGTGTGTGTGTGTGTATGTATGTGTATATATACATACATACAGCTGGTGTTGCAGCCATGGTCTGGTTTCTAGACGGTGGTTGCCTTTTGTCTGTGGGGTGGGCTAGGGTTTGAGTCTGGTGAGGGAGATTGGTGGTGGCATCATGGTTATTTTGGGTCCGGTGTTGGTTTTCGTGGCTGGGACTCGTTTGTTGATTAGGGCTAGTTTCCAGATGTCTGGTAGTTGGGAAGTATCATCCCGTTTATTCATGTTATGGGGGTGTTTCTCTATTTCGATGGCTTCCCTAATTATTCTCTTGTTGAAGTGTTCAGTGTTGGAGATAAGTTTGGATCCCTCAAAATCAATTTCATGTCCTGTGGCTTTAAGGTGCTTTAAGGAGGAAGTTTTTTCTTCTTTTCTGACTGCGTTCTTGTGTTCTGCGATGCATCCAGAAACCAGACCATGGCTGCAGCACCAGCTGCTACATCCCCTCCCGACCAAAAACTAAGCAAACTGACACACGCTATAAACACATAGCCAGACCTCAAACTCGGAGCCAAACCAAGGCCCGGAATGTCACATCACAGCCTTCCACCCAGAATACTAGATCATGGAACTCAGGAGATTACAACACAAAACCTCAGGAGATTGCAACACAGACAATGACCCAGGAGATTACAGCACAAGACCCAGGATGTCACAACAATAAAACTCAGAAGGTCATCACACAGCCCACTACCCAGATAGCTACAACACAAAAGGCTGAAGGACACACAGCCACTACCTCAGCCACACAGGCTCTTCAAAAAGCCAACCAATCAGCAAACATCAACTCCATCAACCAATCAAGAAGCAACAACACAGCCAACAACACAGCCAACCAATCATCAAACATGAATTCCATCAACCAATCAAGAAGCGACAACACAGCCAACAACACAGCCAACCAACCCGCTACAACAGAGCCAGCACACCACACCTCCCTCCAGTATTTATAGAGAGAAGGCAGCTCAGATCATGTTTTGCTGGTGCAAGCACAAAGCCGAAGACACCAGCCTGAAGATGGCGAGTGGGATCTCGTCAAACGCCTCCAAGGTACTCTCAATCTTACATGGGACAAGACCCAATACACCAAAACCTACATACCTTTACCCGTGAAAATCTATGAAAACATATATATACATATATATATTCAACTTTGAGATAAAATTTAGTATTTCCATATGAACATATTCCTTGGAACTATATACAGTATCTATCACTGAAAAACTGACAGCTGGTTTACAGAAATTGATTTTTCATGCTTTATTGAAGTATAAAAAAAATAAAAAACTTTTTACAAAAAAAAGAGAGAAAGAAAGAGTTGACAACGTTAAACAAAATGGAGCCAGACTGTAACTCTAATCTGTTTCTTGACTGAAAGGAAATTGGTTCTAAGCCTTGATATATGGTATGTGTGGTGATGCAAATAGTGATGTTGATATTAGGATGGCCAATTCTGATGTTTCAGTCTCTTAACTCTTTCTCATTGCCCCCATATTCATCTGTAGAAATTCCTGATCAAGAAGTTTAGCCAAGGTTAAGCAAGCTGGGAGAAAGCATGGGAAAGGATAGAATGCATTTAGCAAGCAACTTCAGTACAAATGAATCTGCACTCTGCAACCCAGCTGGTGAATCTAGGCATAAACTTTAATAAACCACACAGGAGAAGCCAATTCAGTAAATTACATTGGCTGAGGATCCAATTAAGGCTGGATTTGTAACGGCCCTGGAACTTAACTGAATAACCAACCAACATTAAGAGCCAACATTTCAGTGCTGCACAATTTCTTTTACTTGGATGAAAGAGAAATAAACTCTTTTGTTCCCAGTTGTATTGAGCTGGATATGCATTACATGCTTCCAAAAATGGTTCTGTAAAGTGTGTATGACCTAATTGGTTTACTTTGCTAAATGTCTTCTTTGCCTATCTACAATGCAACCAGAGTAGTGTTCATAGTGTTTTTATATCAGTACCTATAGTAAGTTGCCCCGTGTTATATCAGGTCTATATCTTCCATCATCTCTCAGTCTGATGAAATTAACTTTCACTGAATTTGAATTAGGCATTAAAAAAGATGAA
>SOZL01001573.1:0-31324 GCA_009733165.1 Naja naja
TCTTCTTCAGGGGAATCCCACCTTCATCTCCAGTGTTAAGTTTGCATGAAGAGACAGACGCAGAGTGCTTCAAGCTCTTTTTTTTATTAGTGACTTCAGCTCAGAACGACCCGACTGGCTTTGCTGCTGCTGCTACTTTAGCCGGCAGCCGCAGCTGACAGCCAATCAGAGTGCAGTGTTTTCCCACACTTTTTAAACCAATCATTTCTAACACTTTACAAGAACAATTCAAACTAAACCAATGGTTTCAAACCTGCATACATAACACTAACATCTGTAGTTTTGAAAATCTTTGAAAGGTTTGTGCTGTCCCACCTGAAAACCATCATGGATACGCTGTTAGATCCCATGCAGTTTGCATACCAAACAAATACTTCGACAGATGATGCTGTTAATGTGACTCTGCATTACATCCTACAATGCCTTGAATCTCCAAATACCTACACCAGGGTCCTCTTTGTAGACTTCAGTTCAGCATTCAATACCATCATTCCAGAATTCTTCTAAGTAAATTAAACCAACTAGCAGTATATGATCCACTTGTAAGTGGATCATAAACTTCCTAAGAGACAGGAAGCAGCAGGTGAAGCTAGGCAGAATCACACTTGATACCTGTACAATTAGCACAGCCCCCCCCCCAAGGTTCTGTGCTTTCTCCACTTCTTTCTCTTCTCCCTATATACCAATGACTGCATCTCAATTGATCCATCTGTTAAAATACTGAAGTTTGATGACACAACAGTGATTGGTCTCATTCGAGACAATGATGAATCTGAATACAGACAGGAGGTTATACAACATGCCTTGTGGTGTAACCGGAACAATTTGGAACTGAACACACTCAAAAACCATAGAAATGGTGGTAGATTTTAGAAGAAACCCTCCCATATTACCACCTCTTACAATACTAGACAACACAGTATCAACAGTAGAGACCTTCAAATTGCTAGGTTCTACTATATCACATGACCTAAAATGGACACCTAACATCAAAAATGTCATCAAAAAAGCACAACAAAGACTGTTCTTTCTGTGCCAACTCAGAAAGCTCAAACTACCCAAGGAGCTTCTGATACAGTTCTACAGAGGAATTACTGAGTCTATCATCTGCACTTCTAAAATTGTCTAGTTTGATTCTGCAACCCAACAGGACAGACAGAGACTTCAGAGGATAATTAGGAATGCAGAAAAAACAATTACTACCAACCTCTCTTCAATCAAGGACCTGTATACTGCACGAGTCAAAAAGAGGACTGTGAAAATATTTTCAAATATTTATCCCTCACATCCTGCACATAAGCTCTTTCAACTCCTACCTTCAAAATTGCACACCAGAACAACTAAAAATGAGGACAGTTTTTTCCTGAACGCCATCACTCTGTTAAACAAATAATTCCCTCAACACTGTCCAATTATTTACAAAGTCTGCACTACTATTACTATTAATCTTCTCATCACTCCTTATCGCCCATCCCCTACCACTTGTGACTGTATGACTGTAACTTTGTCACTTGTATCCTTACTATTTATATTGACTGCTTCCTAGTATGATTTGATTGCTTATTTTACCCTATGACTATCATTAAGTGTTGTACCTTATGACTCTTGACGAATATCTTTTCTGTTATGTATACTGAGAGTACTTGCACCAAGACAAATTCCTTGTGTGTCCAATCACACTTGGCCAATAAAGAATTCTATCTATCTATCTATCTATCTATCTATCTATCTATCTATCTATCTATCTATAATCAACTTCCTTTTTCAACTGGGGTATTTCAATCATTTGCAGTGTTGTGATCAAATTTCACCAGCACATCCTTGCCTTGACCTATCGCACCACTCTGGACTATTTTTTAAATCCCAAGAATTTGTCCCTAACTACAAATGTGATCACCAGAAGACTCTCATGGCTATCATTGGGGGACTGGATTTTGTCACATAATTTTATATAGCTGAAATTAGAGGATTCTTCAAGATTCCACAAGTAAGTTCTGAAGAGATTGAGAAGAAAATTCTTAATGGTTGTTATGGAATAATTAATGGGCATCAAAGATTAGGCTTAGTTTTCTGTCAAGATGTTCTGAATGGCTTAAGGTCTACTGCTTGGCATTTTTTTTCTGAAACTACAATCCCAATTACAGGAAGTGCTCAGACCTCCCGAGCTCTGTTTTCTGCTGCAATAACCAGCTCCAGCATGCTGCCAGTGAAAATGGAACTTAGGAGGGCCAGGCCGAGGCACCATGGGCCAGTCCTTCACTGTTTCCAGGGCGATCACATGGCCCTTGAGTTTGACACCCCTGATCTAGTACATATGCTTGAAATATTTCCCACAAATTTGTTTCTATATACTTTAAAGAATGTTGGGGGAAAGTGTTCCTTGGATATATTTTATATGAAAACAAATAGAAAAATTAAATTTGATCAAAAGACTCAGCAGAATATTACTGAACTTTCTTTTGGCTGACATATGGCTCATTAGCCCAAGAGGAATTTCAGACCAGAAAGCTGTCTTCACTTTATTTCATGGTCCCCAAAGAGGACCATCAGTACATTGGGATTATCCAACTGCTTCATCATTTCAAGTGGACATGGATTGGTATATTTTCTGTTGATAACAACAATGGAGAAAACTTCTTACATAAAATTCAGCCCTTACTTTCACAGAATGGAATCTGTCCATCATTTATAGAAAGACTTGATCAACAAATCCACTTGGAAGGCTTAGAAGGATTTTATCAAACAATCACAATTACTTCTATTAATATATTAAATAGCAAATCCAATGCATTCCTTGTCTATGGAGAATCCTGGACAATTATGTGGCTAAGATTTACAACATTTATGGTAGATCCTGAAAGCAAGGAAACTGCATTATTTGGAAAGGTATGGATCATGACTGCACAGATTGATTTTGTACTATCAGGCATTCAAATCAGTTCAGATCTCAAGATGTACCATGGGGCTATTTCCTTCACTGTTCATTCCAGAGCAGTTGTAGGTTTTGTTATGTTTGTATGAAGAGTCAGGCGCGAAGAGCTTCAGTGAAGAGTTTATTAAGTGACTACAGCTCGAATGGACCCAACTTGGCTGGGCTACGGCTGCTTCTTATAGCCAGCAGCCATAGTTGCCAGCCAATCAGAGTGCAGGGTTTTCCCACACTATTTAAACCAATCCTATTTGACATTTTACAAGAACAATTCAAACTAAACCAATAACATTCAAACCTACATACATAACACCCCTCCCCACTAGGTTCAGTCCATACCAAACCCCAACCTATCTAATGTATTCTTTTAAATAGGTGGGGCTCTTACGTGTACTTGAGACCTTTGTGGTTCAGAAGTTTTAACATTCTCACCCAGTGAGAGAGGAAATGTGTCTGCTGACATTTCCCCACTGGGACTTCCTGTGAAAGAAGACCCTGTTTGATTGTTAGAATCTGGTCTCTCCTCCCAACCCATCTCCAGCCCAATGTCAGCACCCAAGTCAGGTAGTGATGTACAATCTTCCACTTCTAAGGATGGATTTTGGCATTGTGACAGGTTTTGGAGTGGTTCCTGTCATAATGGCTCGTTACACTTGGGGTTGATTCTTGCTTGCTGATTTTCCTCCTGTTCCTCCCCTTCCCCCCTAGAATTGACATCAGGTGAGGGAACTAGAGAGGAACAAGTGCGATGTTCCTGAGAGAACCTGGATCTAAGTTGATCAATGTGCCTGCTCCAAAGGAGTCCATCCTCTGTTTGCACCCTGTAAGAACAAGGGCCTGTGATCTGAGTTATCTCAGCAGGAATCCACAAAGGTTCACCCATAAGGTTCTTAGCATAAACAGAATCACCCACACTGAAAGTATGAACTTTGGAAGTGGAATCCAGTGGTGCATTGAGTGCGTAAGTGGGATGAAGGCGGTCAAGGGAAGACCCGAGTTTCCTACCCATCAACAACTCTGCTGGGGATAGGTTATTAGATGGGCTAGGAGTGATGTGCTGAACACTAAGAAGTTTTTCAACTTTCTCAGTGATGTCCCCAGGACCCAGTTGCTGGAGCTTCTCCTTGGTAAAACGTACCATGTGTTCAGCCCGGCCGTTAGCTGAAGGGTGCCCAGGGGCAGTAAGGGCATGTCTGATACCCTGTTGTGCTAATAGGATTCAAGAGGTTGGATGTAAATTGAGGGCCATTGTCAGAGACAAGAACATCAGGTAACCTGTGGGTTACAAAAAGTTTTCTGAGCTGTTGATGACAGCATCAGTTTTGGTGGATGCCATGGGATTACCTCTAGCCTTTCGAATATGCATCTACTATAATAAGAAAGGTGTGCCCTCTGGTAGGCCAGCAAAATCAATGTGAATACTGGACCATGGGTCCCTAGACATTCCCATTCCTGTGTGGGGCAAGAGGTGGGGCAGGCCTGACTACCTGACAGTTGGGACAAGATGCAACCCCAGTTTTCAACCATTTTGTCAATACCTGGCCACCATACATAACTCCTGGCCAATCCCTTCATCCTTCCAATACCAGGATGACCCTCATGTAACATTTCCAAAACCTCTCTTTGCAGTTTTGCAGGAATAACCACCCTGTTACCCCACAAAATACATCCTCTTAATACAGATAATTCAGTTTGCCTGGACTTAAAAGGTTGGGCAACGTGAGGTAGATCTTGAAGAGGCCAACCTTTCTTAATTCAGCCTATAACAGAAGCCAACACAGTGTCTTTGGCAGTCTCTCTGGCAATTTCAGCAGCATGAACTGGAAGCTTGGCAACAGTTTCTAGGAAAAAGGTGTGTGTTTCAGGTTCAAAGTCCTCCTTGTGGCAACGACTCAGTGCATCAGCATGTCCAATGTCCTTGGCAGGCCTGTGAATCAGTTTGTATGATAAGCTGCAAGAAATTCAGTTCACCTCAGCATTCTTGGTGACAGGATAGTAGGTGTAGGTTTGTTTCCTGCCACAATGCCTAACAAAGGTTTGTGGTCTATAACAATGGTAAATGTCCTGCCATACAGATATTCATGAAATTTCTTAACAGCTGCAACAACTGCCAATGCCTCCTTGTCCAATTGGCTGTAATTCCTCTCTGCTTTGGTCAAAGTGCGAGAGTAAAATGTAGTAGGGGCTTCTCTCCCACTGGGAAGCCTGTGGCTCAACCCCCCCACACTCCAAAAGGGGATGCATCACAAGTCAGTACAACAGGCAAATTCTCAGAGAACTGTATCAGTACAGCATCAGATGTGATTAGTCTTTTAATACTGTTAAATGCTGATTGTTCCTTCCTGCGCCAGACCCAAACAGACTTCTTATCAAGTAATCTGTGCAATGGTTTCAGCAATGGTTGCCTTTTGAGGTGGAACTGTGATAAAAGTTAATAAGTCCAAGGAAAGCTTGCATTTAGGTCTAGCGGCTTCTTTGATTGCTTTAACCTTGGCATCTGTAGGTGGATGCCATGCTTGTCAATCATGTAGCCCAGGAACTCAACCCTGTCAGTTTTAAGAGTGCATTTTTCTTCCTTGACTTTTAACCCCGCTTTCCTGAATCTGGTAAGGTTCTCTGAGTCTTTCTTGTAACTGAGTGTCTTTTCAGCAGAGATTAACACATCATCAAAGTAAGGCACTACCCCTGGCAGTCCTTGGAGCATTCTTTCCATAAGGCTTTGAAAGATGCCTGGTGCCATGCTTACTCCAAATTGTAACCTTTTACATTTGAAAGCACCTCTATGAGTCACAATGGTTTGGGCCTCTGCAGTGGCATCATCAACTGTTAGTTGTTGATATGCCTGGGCCAAATCCAATTTGGCAAAGACAATTTGGCAAAGACAAACTGCCAAGTGAATGTAACAGATGATGCACCACTGGAACTGGATATGCCTCTGCTGCAGTGCATGGTTCACTGTCCCCTTATAGTCCCCACAGATTCTTACTGACCCATCAGTCTTGACTGGTGTGACTATGGGTGTCTCCCATCTGGAGTGGTCAGTGGGCTCTAAAACCCCTTGAGCTATTAATTTGTCTAATTGTGCATCAATTTTTTCCTTTAAAGCAAATGGAACCCGCCTGGGCTTTAAACGAATTGGGGGCACCTTTGGATCTAGGTTGAAAGTGATAGGGGTCCCCATATACTGCCCAATCCTTTGCTGAAGACCTCTGGAAACTCAGACTTCAAGGCCTCCTCCCATTCAGAGTTGCTCACGTGATTGATGCCAGTCACCTTGATGCCTAGTGGATTGAACCACTCAAGTCCCAGCAAGCTTGGGCGATCCTTGTCCACGATGGTCAGGGGCAAATGTTTGGTGTGGCCTTTAAACTTCACGTTGAATTCTCTTGTTCCAACTACTGGAATCTTGTTCCTTGGTAGTCTTTAAGAGTCAGTGCTTGCTTCTGGAAATGTTTCTTCTGAATGTTGGGAAGTAGCCTGTGAATAGTGTTCCATGACACCATAGATAAATAAGAGCTTGAGTCCACTTCCATTTGGCAAGGCCTTCCTTCAATGAATACCTTCACATGTACTTTTCTGCTTCTCAAGGGTGAAGAATGACCAATGGTGATTGTTTGATGAGTTTCATTCTTTCCATTTGCTTCTGAGTTGCCCTCCATTTTCTCACTGAAATTGTTGGGCTTGAATTCTTTCTCAGGAAATTTCTTCCTACTAGGTGGAGTTCTGGATGATTTGCAGACTCTTGCTAGGTGACCTCTTTTCTCACAACGTAGGCAGATGGTGTCTAAAAACTTGCATTCAGTGCGGGGGTAGCCCCCCCCAGCCTCTGCAATAAAATTCTTGCCTCTTTTTTCCAAGGTCTTTCCTTTTCTTCTCCATTCTGAGTCTATAAATTCCTTCCTCCACCTCACTACAGTCTGAATCAGAGTCTATTTGCTCGCAATGGGTTGTTGTGGACTTTTCCACATCAGAATGGCTTGAGGCCTTGTTAATTTTCTTCCTGGCTGCTGCTGAGGACTTGGTTGCTTCCGCTGAAACAGCTTCCTCTATGGCCTCCTTAAACATGATCTTAGGTTTCATTAGTAATTTGCTCTGTAAGACTTTATCTTTAAGGCCTAGAACAAACCTATCACGCATGGCCTCTTCTAAGTTGGTAAACTCACAAGCACCCCCAATGTCCCTTAAACTTGCCACGAAGTCGTTAACATTTTCGCTTTCCCCTTGATCCCGACGATAAAACTCGTGTCTCTTAATGGGGCACGATACTTGTGGGGCATAATGGGCTCTTAAAAGCTTTTCTAAATCAGGCCATTCCATTACCTTCAAGTCTGCAGCTCCGCCAATGCCTTCGCCATCTTGAAGACTGCGGACGCAGTGCGTGAGAAATATCACCCTCTCCCGCTTCTCGGGGATATCAGCGAGGTCGTTTCCTTCCAAATACATTTGGAAGTGATCTGCATACGATTCCCAGTCTTCTGCCGCTGGATCAAACGGGGCTGAGGGGGTGTTCAGCGCAGCCATCTCGCTCTTCTGCTTGTCTTCCGCATTGTCTCTTCTTCAGGGGAATCCCACCTTTGTCGCCAGTGTTATGTTTTCATGAATAGTCAGATTTGAAGAGCTTCAGTGAAGAGTTTATTAAGTGACTACAGCTCGAATGGACCCAACTTGGCTGGGCTACGGCTGCTTCTTATAGCCAGCAGCCATAGTTGCCAGCCAATCAGAGTGCAGGGTTTTCCCGCACTATTTAAACCAATCCTATTTGACATTTTACAAGAACAATTCAAACTAAACCAATAACATTCAAACCTACATACATAACAGGTTTCAAGGAATTTCTTCAAGCCATAAATCCTCTTTCAGACTCCAGATATGGGTCTCAACAGGATGTTTGGGAACAGTCGTTTGATTGTTCATTTCCAAAAACTAAGTTACAAGAAATACACAGTAGGAAATGCAGTAATGAGATTAAGCTGGAGGATCTTCCTGGACCTGTGTTTGAAATGGAAATGACTGGCCAAAGCTACAGTATCTACAATACTGTTTATGTTGTAGCTCATGCTTTGCAAGCTCTGTCAACATCATTGTACAATATTAAAAAAATATGGTTAAAATATCCGAGCTTTCAAAGCTGCAGGCTTGGCAGGTATTCTCTCTGCACTGGACTCTTCCTCCTCTCCTCCTCCTCCTCCTCCTTCTTTAAATGAGCAATTTGATGTAAAGTTATCTTTGAACCCAATTTGGAACATCTTAATATTTTCTGAAAACGGAAACAGGTATGAGAAACAAAGTAGATATAAGGAAGAATGTCTTGATGTGAGAACAATTAACAATTAGTTAATGGTCAAGTTGTCTGCAGACGTTGTGGATGCTCCAACTGTGTAGATTTTTACAAAAAGAAGGGTAGCTATTTGACTAAAATATCATAGGGTCTTCTCCTTGAGCCGGTGTCTGACTAGAAGACCTCCAAAGTCCCTTCCAACCTTTTATACTGTTCTGTCTAAAATAGAAAAAAAAGATTTCTGTTGTTATTCTGTTATTCTGATCACCAATGAGATACTGCATCATATATGGTTTAGATTTTGGCAGTTGTTGTTTAGTAAATTGCCCTGGCTTGCACAATTACAGATAAAATTATAATTTATCTTACTTTTTATTGTTTCCTCCAAAAATAATAAATTCCCCAAGAGCTTTCGGTGTGGCTCATGAAATTTTCATCGGTGACAAGCAAAGCTTTCTGTCTCTGTCAGAGTTTTACAGGAATAAAAAGTGATCCTTCTTTAAATGTGGCACTCACAGTATCAAACAAACCTAAATTTGCAATAATCTCTTACTTTCATCTATCTATCAAAGAATGCTTGAGTTTCAGATTTTAAAATTAGATGGAAGGAAATTAGTGAGACTCCAAACTCTAAAATAGTTTTATACCAATGAGGAAAAATTAAGCTAGGTTGAATTCGTTGTTTAAGTAGGGAACCCCAGTCATAATTGAAGGATGTTATATAATTCCAAAAGCCTATTTTCATTCTGCTCCAATTCATGCTTACCTTTCCTTAAAATAATATCAAATTAACAATAGAGTGGACATATATATTTCCATGCAATATCAATTATCAAATTTCAAAGCATACATTTATTTATTTATTTATTTATTTATTTATTCGACTTATATGCCGCCCCCTCTCCAAGGACTCGGCATGGCTTACAATTAAAATACAACAATAAATAAATTAATTTAAAAAAGAATTAAACAATTAAGCCGAATTAAAATTTAAAACCCCAGCTGACCCCAGCCCAGGAGGATCAGCACAGCCCAGATTGTAAAAAGAGCCAGGTTTTCAAATCATGGCAGAAGGTGTGGAGATTGGGAGCCAAACGGAGCTCAAGCGGAAGAAGATTCCACAAAGTGGGAGCCGCCACAGAGTAGGCCCTCCCCCGGGTTGCCACCAAGTGACATTGTGTCGCAGGTGGCACCCCAAGGAGATCCTGCCTGTGAGCCCTTACAGGGGGGTTGGCATTTGATATTGGGAGGAGCCATTCCCGTAAATAACCTGGACCCATGCCCTGTTGGACTTTAAATATTAATACCAAGACCTTGAATCTCACCCGAAGGGCAACCGGGAGCCAATGCAGGTCACGCAGAAGTGGTGTAACATGGGAGTATTGGGAAGCTCCCATCACAACCTGCGCAGCTGCATTCTGCACCAGCTGAAGCCTCCGGGTGGTATGCAAGGGCAGTCCAAGGTAGAGAGCATTGCAGTAGTCGAGGCGGGAGATAATAAGGGCCTGAGTGACCGTGCGCACAGGGCATCCCGGTCCAGGAATGGGCATAACTGGTGAACCAGCCGGATCTGGGCAAAGGCCCCCCTGGCCACGGCCCCCACCTGCTCCTCCAATTTGAGCCATGAGTCAAGAAGGACCCCCAGATTCCGTGCCCTGTCCAGGGGGGGCAACACCTCTTCCCCCATGAGCAAAGATGGAACCTCAAAACTGGACCGGGATGTCGGTACGCGCAGCCACTCTGTCTTGGCTGGATTGAGTCGAAGCATGTTCCTGTCCATCCAGATCCGTACTGCTTCCAGACAATGGGACATCAAGGAGAGAGCATCGCTGATGTGGCCTGGGGTGGAAATTTATAGCTGAGTATCATCAGCATACTGATGATAACTCACCCCAAAGCCACGGATGATCTCACCCAGCGGCTTCATATAAATGTTGAACAGGAGGGGTGAGAGGACCGAGCCCTGTGGCACCCCACAAGTGAGGTACCTTGGAGTCAACCTCTGCCCCCCTGCCAACACTGTTTGCAAACGTCCCGAGGTAGGAGGAGAACTACTGTAAAACAGTGCCTCCCACTCCCAACCCCCTGAGATGCCGCAATAGGATACCATGGTCGATGGTATCGAAAGCCGCTGAGAGATCTAGGACAAGGACAGAGGACGAACCCCTGTCCCGTGCCCTAGCGAGATCATCCATCAGCACGACCAATGCTGTCTCCGTGCTGTACCCAGGTCGGAAACCCGATTGGCGCGGATCCAGGTAGTCCGCTTCCTCCAGGAAAAGTGGCAATTGCTGAGCCACCACACTCTCAACAACCTTCGCTAAAAAACAAAGGTTGGAGACCGGACGGAAGTTGTTCAAAACAGCTGGGTCAAGGGCAGGCTTCTTCAGGAGGGGCCTCACCACCGCCTCTTTCAAAGCGGTAGGGAATGTCCCCTCCCTTAATGAAGCATTGACCACTGCCCGGAGCCAGCCGCACGTGACCTCCCTGGAGGAATCAACCAACCAGGAAGGGCACGGGTCCAATAAACATGTGGTGGAACTCAGCGGCCGCATGATCCTGTCCACTTCATCCTCAGAAACAGGATCGAATTCAGCCCAGATCATGTTAGCCAAACCACTCACATCCCCATCCTCAGGCCACTGGCAATCCGAGGACAACCCTTCCAGGATCCGAGCGATTTTATCCTGCAGATACAAACTAAATTCCTCAGCTCTGCCCCACAATGGGTCCGCCACACCCCCCCCCAACTGGAGGAGGGAGCGGGTAACCCCAAACAGGGCGGCTGGGCGATTATCTGTGGATGCTATGAGGGCGGAGAAATAGGATCTCCTCGCCGCCCCCACCGCTACCAGGTAAGTCTGAATATGGGCTCTTAGCTGGGCTCGGTCAGATCCAGAGCAAGTCGCCCTCCATCTGCTCTCTAGTCCTCTTCTACGACGCTTCATCTCCCGGAGCTCCTCGGTATACCAGGGAGCTGACTGGGATCCACGCCGAGTAAGGGGACGCATGGGTACGACCCTGTCGAGAGCCCCCACAGCCAACTGTTTAGTAATACATATTTAATAATAGTTATAGGAATGGTAAGAATGAGTGAATGAAACATGAATAAGATGTTTTTTTCTCTATTATATTGCTTTCAATTCCCTTCTCTTCTATTCCCTTTCAATTAGTTCCATTCATTTCTGCAAAGCATTTCTTTTAACAATTCAGCTGGGGAGAGAGTGTTCCTGAATGAGAAAGGGGAAGCAACAGGTGAATTCGACATCATCAACTTGATTACTTTTCCAAACAGATCCTTTCAGAGAGTAAGAGTTGGAAAGCTGGATTTACAGGCTCAAAAGGGAAGGAACTATTCATTGATGAAGATGCAATTGCCTGGAATCCAGTTTTTAGCCAGGTATCAAATTAGTGAATTGTCCATGCCTTAATCCATTATGATCCCACATGGAACCTAGTTTCTTTCAAAATCTGATCTCTGTTTTTTAAAGAAAAAATGAAATATTCCTCCATGTGTTGTTGATGATCAAGCACTTCTTAAACTGACATTGCAAAGTAATGTATAATGTATATGACCATACCATATTTTCTTATTTTATTTGAATTTCCATTTGAAACCACAGAAATGATTCTCACCATGTGCAATTACTTTCTCACCCTGTCCTTCAAATATTTTCTTTCTCTAAGTAATATTTTATTTTCTCCTCCCTGATTTCCACTTGCCTATAAAGTTCCCTAAAAAATTCCAGTACTATTTCTTTTTTCTTTTCCATATTGTTTTGTACCTTTCCATCCTTATCTTGTAGCTGCTAAATCTATCTTTTTTTCTTTTTCCTTCCTTAATCTATAGGCAAGCCACCTTCCCAGCTTATTTGCATTTTCAAAACTGTTTTAAATATCTCCAATTTCAAGACCATTTATGCTTATCACCAGGTTCTTCCATTTTCCCAATGTAATGACCCTTGTTTTCCTGGATGCCAGAAGAAAAGGATTGAGGGGGATCAGTTTTGCTGCTATGACTGTGTTCCATGCTCAGAAGGGAAGATTTCAAATCAAAATGGTAGACTACGAATTCTACCATTTTCATTAGCTTTAAGAAAACTTTAGTAAATTCATTGGTTGCATGAAATTAATAAGAGGATATTCAATAATATGGAATACAAATAGAGGGTAATCATAGACCAGAACAATTCCAAAAATGCCAGGGAATTACTAGAAGCCTGGCACTATGACAAATCAGTCATCAATAGATACATAGACATTAACAACATCTGTAGACCAGGGATCGCCAGCCTTTTGGACCTCAGTGACCACCAAACTCATAATTTTAAATCCCGGGGACCACTAATATGAATTTTGACTGACAGTGGCTTGCTGACATTGGTGGGAGAGAGAGAGAGATCTGATCTAACCTCTCTCTCTCTCTCTTTCTCTCTCTCACACACAAACACACAAACACACAGAGGCAGGGTGGGATTCAAATTTCTTATCAACCAGTTCTGTGGGCATGGCCTAATTTGTGGGTGTGGGTTGGTGGTCATGTGACTGGCTGGGCATGGCTTGTATGTAAATATAAATATTTATATAAATATTGAATTTGTTATTAAAAAAAGAGCAACTTTTACCCAAAATCAGGCAAAGACAGCAGGCAGACTGAGTTGCTCACAGAAACACAGATTAATTTAGAGATCTATGATTCTGCAATTGGCTACCTGAGTCTGTCACATAATATTTGCTTGCAAGCAAACTCATAAAATTTGCTAGCAAGCAAACTCACAAAATTAACTCACAAAACATTATGTATGTAAATATTGAATTTTTTACATAAAAAAGAGCAACTTTTATCCAAAATCAGGCAAAGCAGGCAGGCAGATTGAGTTGCTCACAGAATTACAAATTCATTTAGAGATCTATGTATCTGCAATTGGCTACCTGCACTGAATAATAGAAGCTTGAGTCCTAAGAAAGGTTGCTCTGCAGAGCTGAAGATCTAAAGATTAGCTAGAAAGAAAGAAATGCAACAATTTTCTGCTTTTTAGCTAATCTAAATCTCCTGGCACAGTAGAACAGCTGATGACCGGAAAAAGAAAAAAAAGGAAAAATAGCAACTTAGCTGGCAAGCTTGCCAGGTAAGGAGTGATTGGGCGGGGAGGGTTCCTGCAAGCCAGCCTTGTGTTCCCCAAAAGCTTGAATTAATTGCTTTGGGGGGGTGCTCTGGGGTTGACATTTCTCTGAGGACCACCAAAATTTTCTCACAGACCACCAATGGGCCGTGGCCCACTGGTTGGCGACCACTATAGTATAGACTATGCAAAAGATACAATCATCCAGCCCAAAAGAGAACAAAAAGACTCCAGCAGTTCTCCACCAGTAATCAGCACGCAGATTAGCATAGATTAACTCCAAGGTTAAGTTCAGACCAACAATCAAGTAAATAATATCCCAATCAAGAAGCTGCCAAAGAGCCACCAATAAAGAGCCAAGACACCAAAATATAAACTGAGAGCAAACAGCAGTCCTTACTAGCACTGATGATGTTAGCTAGCTAGGGTAATGAAACACCTGCAAGGAAACAAGCAAGCTCAGAGAGCAGCAAGCACCCCTCAATAATATGGAATGCCCAGATGAAAAAAATATCCTTGATTTTCTTTCTAAATGTAGAAGATTGTTTTGAATGTTCAGAAGATCATTATCCAAATAAAGAAAAGAATGGATGTGTCCTGAAACTGCTGGTCTTTCTAACTTTTGAAGAAACCTTAGGAATTGGTTTAGCCTCAGCAGCTCTTTCTTTCTTCTTCTTGACATCATGGGTACTTGCAACATTTATTAAGTACAGGAATACTCCTATTGTCAAAGCCAACAATCGGTCCCTCATCTACACACTCCTTGTCTCTCTTCTGCTTTGTTTTCTCTCCTCTTTGTTCTTCCACAGCCAGCCTGCCAAAGTAACCTGCCTTCTCCGACAATCAATGTTTGGCATCATCTTCTCAATAGCCATTTCTAGTGTACTGGCCAAAACCATCACTGTGGTTGTTGCTTTCATGGCCACCAAACCAGGATCTCAAATGAGGAAATGGGTGGGAAATGGATTGGCTTTTTGTACTGTCCTTTCCTGCTCTCTCTTCCAAGTATTGGTTTGTATTTTTTGGTTGTCAACATCTCCCCCATCCCCTGAATTGGACATGCACTCAGAACTCCAAGAAATGATTTTACGGTGCAATGAGGGTTCAGCTTTCTTCTTCTATTGTGTCTTGGGCTACATGGGTATCTTGGCCATCGCCAGCTTTATTGTGGCTTTCCTTGCCCATAAATTACCTGACAGCTTTAATGAAGCCAAGTTCATCACCTTCAGCATGTTGGCCTTTTGCAGCGTGTGGATCTCCTTCTTTCCAGCCTATCTGAGCACCAAAGGAAAAGCCATGGTAGCTTTAGAGGTCTTCTCCATCTTGTCCTCCAGCGCTGCTTTACTGTGATGCATATTCCTGCCAAAAAGCTACATCATTGTTTTTAGGCCTGACCTCAACCACAGGGAGCAACTCACAAAGAGAAATTAGTTCATCATGTGATATTACTGGCTCAGAGAAATTGTCTAAAAAAGAAATAGAAATAATGCTATCAGAAAAATATTGTGTATAAAGTTATAATAACAGTTATTTTTTGTTTTTGTCAAAAAAGTATTTGTGTATGATAGTTATGATTTTTAAGATTTATAATGATTGCCCATTTGAAAAGAAATCCTCATGTTGCTGTTATTGTTGTTATCTCCATTTTCCTAGATACTTTAATCAAGTCCATTCTTCTTTTCAACACATCTACTACCTTTGTATTATCATAGACTCATGCTTGGAAGTGATTCAAAGCCAATCCAAATGTCAGAGACATCTGATATATATTGCTGAAAATTTATATGAACTTGACCCTCTCAGACAAATAGAAATAAGGGACTGCCATGTTAGTGGATTCTGGGGCAATAACTGACTTTATAAACTTCACAATATTTAAAATTTTACAAATCCCTACAGTCACTCTAGACACTCCAGTGCAAATAGAAACAATTAAATGCAGCTGACCTCATGGTGAAGTGTTGTGGACGATTACTGAGAACATTTAAAATTTATTAAAATAAGGTAAAATGGGACTGCACGGCAAAATAAATGTCTTATTAGAAGAAATATTAGTGACTCACAAAGGTATGCAGGAAATGATGGCAAGTACAAACAATACATTATGAAATTTAAAAGTTGGTCCAAGTATGTGGTCCCTACTGCAAATAGCAATAGGCCATCATACTATTAACCCTGTATGTTACAAGCCACCTTCACTTTCAGATCATCTGAATCAGAGTGCCTGAAACATCAAATACCATTATAAATTGGAGGCTGGAACTCTGTCTTTTACAACTCCAACTTACCAACTTGTCCAAGTACAAGCAGCAGACCAGAAGAACCATTGCACTGTAGAAAGTTAGCACCCACCCCACTCCTAGAAGAATGAAATATTCTAGGAAATAT
This sequence comes from Naja naja, assembly GCA_009733165.1. Lineage (NCBI taxonomy): Eukaryota > Metazoa > Chordata > Lepidosauria > Squamata > Elapidae > Naja > Naja naja. The sequence goes on from SOZL01001573.1 coordinate 15,719, forward strand.
TAAAAAGGCAGAATATTATATTTCCCTGGAAGAAAAAAAGGAGAGACATGTTTTTAAAGACAAGGTAGCTTTCTGCAGCTCCCTGCCCCGCCTTCAGCTCCAAGGTGATGAGATTAAGACATGACCCTCAGGACATGATAGGATTACCCATCTCACCACAAGGCACCTGGGAAGATTGCATCACCCAACAGGATTCAACCAAACTTAGCACACATACCACCTACAAAACTAGCTATTACCCCAGACAGCAACCAATCAGGATACTCTTCCTGAACTGAGGAAGTTCAAAGCTTAGAGAGGGCATAAAACCCAGGGACTCCCAGCATTTCTCCACTTTTTCACCCAGGATCTCCAAGGCATGTGATCCTGTACATCAATAAACCTTCTTTCCAAGCAAATTCCATGAATCCAGTGTCTTTTTCCCACTTGGAACTGAACCCAGAAGGATATTTCTTCCAACAATTTGGCACTCAGCAGATGGGACACCAAGCTAACCTGACCAATGGACTTGGCCCAGGTAAGCAGAACTTTTCTGGCAGCAGACCCATTGAGTCTGTGGGTAAGTTTTCCTGGATCTTGGCACTTGGAACAAAGGTTTTAAAAGGGTTTTGAATAGCTGCTTGGAAAGAAGGTGAATACCTCTAAAATTCAACACCACCTATTCAACACCACCGACAATGCTACTGTTCTTCAAAGTGACCTTGATTATGTATCTGAATGGTCAAACATTTGGCAACTCCAAATCTCAACCAAATCTCTGTCCTACACATTGGTAAAAAAAAAAATCAGTACACCAAAATACAAACTAGGTGGATATGATCTCGTTGATGACCCTCACTCTGTCAAGGACCTAGTAGTACTCATATCTAATGACCTAAGCATCAGAGCTCACTGTAACAGCATCGCCAAAAAGGCATTAAGAGTTGTAAATCTAATCTCACGAAGCTGCTCCTCTGGAAATATTGAATTGCTAACTAGGGCATACAAAACCTTTGCTAGATCAATACTCAAATACAGCTCATCTGTCTGGAATCTGCACTGTATATTGGACATTAATACAATTGAGCAAGTCCAGAAGTATTTCACAAGAAGAGTACAACACTCCTCTGCTCGCAACAGAATACCCTATATCACCAGACTTGAAATTTTGGGCTTGGACAACCTTGAACTATGCTGCCTACGGTTGGACTTAAGGGTAGTACACAAAATTATCTGCTACAATGTCCTACCAGTCAATGACTACTTCAGCTTCAACTGCAACAATACAAGAGCACACAACGGATACAAATTCAATGTTAACTGCTCCAAACTTGATTGCAGAAAGTACGACTTCAGCAACAGAGTGGTCAATGCCTGGAAAGCACTACCTGACTCTGTAGTTAAATCCTCAAACCCCCACTCCTTTAACCTCAAATTATCCACTATTGATCTCACTCCATTCCTAAGAGATCTGTAAGGGGTATGCACCATCATGCCTCCCATCCCTGTCCTATTGTCCCCATTTAATTGTACCTATTTTCTGTATTCTTACTCGTGTTTATACTTACACCTATTATTTTGTAAGCGATTAACAAATCAAATAAATTAAATAAAAATTTAATTTTATAGCCCAGAAAAGCATAGGAAATGTGTGTGTATGTGTGTGTATGTAAATCTTTCTCCCAATCACAGCTGGATCTTGCTTCTTCTGTGTGAATAATGCATTCCTAACATAGTATCTTTGGAAATAGTATGTATTTTGTTTTTCCATAACATGAAAAGCATGCCAACCTAGTTCAAGATCGTGTCACTCCCAGGTCAGTAATCTCTTGTTCCTCAATCCAATCCATCATTTCACCCATGTGAGTGTTGAAGCCTGATAATACAATTCCCAATCTGGTAGTCCAAAAACCCCTCTATTTTTAGAATCTTCCAACATTTTCAAGTTTATCCTTCCTTTTTTTCCCCTTGCCAAATATATTTTAATTTTGTTTTATTTAATTCTTCAAAATATTTTTTTCTCCAGCTTTATTGGTAATGTTTGGAATAAATATAATAATCTTGGCAGGTTATTTATTTTTATGGTGGCTACTCTTCCCATTAATGATATTTTACATTTTATCACTTCCCCAAATCCATTTTAATTTGTTGCACCAATTTATAATAATCTTCTTTAATTGATACACACCTTGCCATTAGTTGGTTTCCTAAATATTTAATTTACACCTATTTTCCTAGATTCCTAAATATTTAACATATACCTATTTTCCTTAGTCCTTTTTCTGTATGCCTGTAACATTTTAACTATTATTTTGTTTTTTGTTTTTTTAATTTATTTCCAGTCTTGCAAATTCACCATATTCTTCTATTTTCCTAATTTGTTTGAGTCAATTTTCTTGTGGGTCTTCCAAGATAAAGGCCAAATCATCTGCAAATGCCTGTAATTTATATTGTTCCCTTTTTATTTCCATATCTTTAATTTCTATGTCTTGTCTAATATTTATATTTAGCACTTCCAATGTCAATATGAATAGTAAAGGAGATAGTGGACATCTTTGTCTTGTGCCTTTTTTTATATTAAAATTCTCTGTCGTATCTCTATTTATCATCACCTTTGCCATTTGTTTATGGTATATTATATTTGTATTTAAAATCATTCTCATATTGTTCTTAATCTGTCTCTTAGGCAAAAAGCCATTTTGATCTAAATGTATAAATTTATTTAGAAACCTTTTTAATCTTTCTGCCATTATTGAAGCATATATTTTATAGTCAGTAAAGATATGAGGCTATATTTTTTTTATCTGCATTAAATCTGAATCTTATTTTGGAATCAAAGTAATATTTGCTTCCATCCATGAATTTGGTACCTTTGCATCTATCAATACTTCATTATAGACTTCCAACATTGGTGGGCCTAAAGTATTTTGTAAACATTTTGTAAAATTCTGCCCACAGCCAATCTGGTTCTGGTGTTTTATTATTCTTTTGTCTCTTGATTACTTTTGATAATTCCATGATTGATATTTGTTCATTTAACATAGTTTTTACTTTTTACTTTTTCTGGTACTTTAGGTAATTCTGCTTTTTCCACATATTGTTTAATTTTCTCTTCTGAAACTTTTTCTTGCTCATACAGCTTTTCATAATAATATTGACTCATTATTTTCCCCCTCATTTTTGTAGTATTTATTTATTTTTTTGTTTATTTATCTATTTATTTAGATTTATATGCCGCCCTATCTCCGAGAGGACTCGGAGCGGCTCACAGAAAGGATCGGGATACAAACAGAAATGCAAAAAAAAAACCCCAACTTCAATCCAGGCTGGCCTGTTCAAACAGATGAGTTTTAAGATCGTGGAGGAAGGAACGGAGGTCGGAGGCCAGTCGCAACCCCAGAGGAAGTTGGTTCCAGAGTGTGGGCACTCCCACAGAGAAGGCCCTACCCCAGGGAACTGCCAGCCGACATTGTCTGGACGATGGTACCCTGAGGAGGCTCCGCCGGTGGGAGCGCAATGGACGATTTGAATTTGAAGGTGGTAGGAGGCTCCTGCAACCCTGACCCTGGCCATGGAGGGCTTTATAGGTTAACACCAGCACCTTGAAACTTAGTATAAAGTTATTTTCTCATCTACCAGCCTATGTATCAATTTCTTTTCTTTCTCCATTTTCAATTTATTTGCCAACCATCTTCCTGGCTTATTTGCATTTTTTTAAAAAAAGTTCTGTTTAGCATCTTGAGACCACAGGACCTTCTGTTAGGGAAAAAGGGAGAGAGTGTGTGAGAGTGTGTGAGAAGAGGAGAGTGTGTGAGAGTGTGTGAGAAGAGCCTTGGTGGTTCAGGCTGTTAAACACCTAGCACTTAGCTCCAGCTGCCTGCAATTAGTGCAGGCTCGAATCCCACCAGGCTCAAGGTTGACTCAGCCTTCCATCCTCTCAGGGTAGGTAAATTGAGGACCCAAGATTGTTGGGGCAATAATGACTTGGTAAAATGCCGCTTGGGGTAGGGGGCAAAAAGCCTAGTAATAAGCAGGCATATACAATAGAATGAAGTATTGCTGAGCTTTGAGGCACATTGGATTGTGTGCTCCAAGGTTGTAAGCCTGAAGGGGCATACAAATGTGAATAAAAAAAAATGGAATGGAAAAGTGAATGAGAGAGTTGAAGTGCGGCAACTAGCTGGGAAGTCACTGAGCAAAGCCCTGTGAAAGGAAGGGGCCCTTACCTCTGGAAGCAAGCAGAGATTCTTCAGGACTCTAAAAACTGTGAACTACTAAAACTGTGAGCAAGGAAAAATCCGGTAACAGGAGGTGTCCATACTCACTGTAGGGACCAATGGAGTCCCTGTGGTGGGATTCAATTTTTTTTACTACTGATTCTGTGGACGTGGCTTGGTGGGCATGGCAGAGGAAGGATACTGTTATGTATGTAGGTTTGAATGTTATTGGTTTATTTGAACTGTTCTTGTAAAATGTTAAATGGTATTGGTTTAAATAGTGTGGGAAGAAACCCTGCACTCCTATTGGCTGGCAACTATGGCTGCAGGCTATAAGAGGCAGCCATAGCCCAGCCAACTCGGGTCCATTCGAGCTGTAGTCACTGAATAAACTCTTCACTGCAAGCTCTTGCGTCCTGACTCTTCATGCAAACTTAACACTGGCAACGAAGGTGGGATTCCCCTGAAGAGAAGACGACGCAGAAGACAAGCAGAAGAGTGAGATGGCTGCTGAACACCCCCCAGCCCTTCGATCGCGGAAGACTAAGGGCGTGAAGACTAGGAATCGCGATCGGATCGCCAGATGTTCCTGGAAGGAAACTACCTCGCCGACATTCCGAGGAAGAAGGGCAGTATTTCTCATGCACTCGCGATCCGGCAGTCTTCAAGATAGCGAGCGTTGGCGGAGCTGCAGAACTGAAGGTAATGGAATGGCCTGATTTGGAGCTTTTAAGAGCCCATTACGCCCTAGTATCATGCTTCATTAAGAACACGAATTTTACCGTCAGGATCAAGGGGAAAGAGAATGTTAATGATTCATGGCAACAAGGGACATGGGGGTGCTTGTGACTTTACCAACTTAGAAGAGGCCATGCGTGATTGGTTTGTTTTAGGCCTCAAAGATAAGGTCTTACAAAGCAAGCTGTTAATGAAGCCTAAGATCACGTTTAAAGAGGCCATTGAAGAAGCTGTTTCAGCGAAGCCACCAAGTCCTCAGCAGCGGCCATGAAAAAAATTAACAAGGCCTCAAGCCGGGCCTCAAGTCATTCTGATGTGGAAAAATCCACAACAGCCCATTACGAACAAATAGACTCTGATTCAGATTGCAGTGAGGTGGAGGAAGGGATTTTTAGACTCAGAACTGAGAAGAAAAGGAAAGACCCTGGGAGAAAGAGGCAAGAATATTATTGCAGAGGCTGTGGGGGCATCCCGCACTGAATGCAAGTTCTTAGACACCGTCTGCCTACGTTGTGAGAAAAGAGGTCACCTAGCCAGAGTCTGCAAATCATCCAGAACTCCACCTAGTAGGAAGAAATTTCCTGAAAAGGATTTTAAGGCCAACAACTTCTTTGAAAAGATGGGGCGCAATTCAGAAGCAAATGGGAAGAATGAAACTCATCAAACAATCACCATTGGTCATTCTTCAGAGAAGCAGAAAAGTAGACGTGAAGGTGTTCATTGAAGGAAGGCCTTGCCAAATGGAAGTGGACTCAGGCTCTTACTTATCTATAGTGTCATGGGACACTATTCACAGGCTACTTCCCAACATTCAGAAGAAACATTTCCAGAAGCAAGCACTGACTCTTAAAGACTACCAAGGGAACAAGATTCCAGTAGTTGGAACAAGAGATTTCAACGTGCAGTTTAAAGGCCACACCAAACGTTTGCCACTGACTATCGTGGACAAGGATCGCCCAAGCTTGCTGGGACTTGAGTGGTTCAAGCCACTAGGCATCGAGGTGACTGGCATCAATCACGTGAGCAACTCTGAATGGGAGGAGGCCTTAAAGTCTGAGTTTCCAGAGGTCTTCAGCGAAGGACTGGGCAACTATATGGGGACCCCTATCACTTTCAACCTAGATCCCAAGGTGCCCCCAATTCATTTAAAGCCCAGGAGGGTTCCATTTGCTTTAAAGGAAAAAATAGATGCACAATTACACAAATTAATAGCTCAAGGGGTTTTAGAGCCCACTGATCACTCCAGATGGGAAACACCCATAGTCACACCAGTCAAGACTGATGGGTCAGTAAGAATTTGTGGAGACTATAAGGGGACACTGAACCATGCGCTGCAGCAGAGCTCATATCCAGTGCCAGTTGTGCATCATCTGCTACATTCACTTGGCAGGGGTACAGTCTTTGCCAAATTGGACTTGAGCATATCAACAACTAACAGTTGATGACTGCAGAGGCCCAAACCATTGTGACTCATAGAGGTGCCTTCAAATGTAAAGGTTACAATTTGGCGTAAGCGTGGCACCAGGCATTTTTCAAAGTCTTATGGAAAGAATGCTTCAAGGACCGCCAGGGATAGTGGCTTACTTTGATGATGTGTTAATCTCTGCTGAAAATGACACTCAGTTTCAAGAAAGACTCAGAGAAGTCCTCACCAGATTCAGAAAAGTGGGGTTAAAAGGCAAGGAAGACAAATGCACACTTATGACAGATAGGGTTGAGTTCCTGGGGTATATGATTGACAAGCATGGCATCCACCCTACTGATGCTAAGGTTAAAGCAATCAAAGAAGCCCCTAAACCTAAATGCAAAACAGATTTGCAAGCCTTCCTTGGACTCATTAACTTTTATCACATGTTTCTACCTCAAAAGGCATCCATTGCTGAACCTTTGCACAGATTGCTTGATAAAAAAGCTGTTTGGATCTGGGGGAGGAAGGAACAATCAGCATTTAACAGTATTAAGCGACTAATCACATCTGATGCTGTATTGATACAATTCTCTGAGAATTTGCCTGTTGTACTGACTTGTGATGCATCCCCCTTTGGAGTGGGGGGGGTGGGTTTTGAGCCACAGGCTTCCCAGTGGAAGGGAATCCCCCATGGCATTTTACTCTCGCACTTTGACCAAAGCAGAGGAATTATAGCCAACTGGACAAAGAGGCATTGGCAGTTGTTGCAGCTGTCAAGAAATTTCATGAATATCTGTATGGCAGGACATTTACCATTATTACAGATCACAAACCTTTATTAGGCATTGTGGCAGGAGACAAACCTACACCTACTATCCTGTCACCAAGAATGCTGAGGTGGACTGAATTTCTTGCAGCTTATTCATACAAACTGATTCACAGGCCTGGCAAGGACATTGGACATGCTGATGCACTGAGTCATTGCCCACTGCCTTGCCTGGAGGACTTTGAACCTGAAACACACACCTTTTTCCTAGAAACTGTTGCTAAGCTTCCAGTTCATGCTGCTGAAATTGCCAGAGAGACTGCCAAAGACACTGTGTTGGCTTCTGTTATAGGCTGGATTAAGAAAGGTTGGCCTCATCAAGATCTACCTCACCTTGCCCAACTTTTTAAGTCCAGGCAAACTGAATTATCTGTATTAGGATGTATTTTGTGGGGTAACAGGGTGGTTATTCCTGCAAAACTGCAAAGAGAGGTTTTGGAAATGTTACATGAGGGTCATCCTGGGATTGTAAGGATGAAGGGATTGGCCAGGAGTTATGTATGGTGGCCAGGTATTGACAAAATGGTTGAAAACTGGGTTGCATCTTGTCCCAATTGCCAGGTAGTCAGGCCTGCCCCACCTCACGCCCCACACAGGAATGGGAATGTCCTAGGGGCCCGTGGTCTAGGATCCACATTGATTTTGCAGGTCCTACTAGAGGGCACACTTTTCTGGTTACAGTAGATGCATATTCCAAATGGCTCGAGGTATTTCCCATGACATCCACCACAACTGATGCTGTCATCAAGCAGCTCAGAAAACTTTATAACCCATGGGTTACCTGATGTTCTTGTCTCTGACAATGGCCCTCAATTTACATCTAACATTTTTGAATCCTTTCTAGCACAACAGGGTATCAGACATGCCCTTACTGCCCCTGGGCACTCTTGCTAATGGCCAGGGTGAGCATGATGGTACGCTTTACCAAAGAGCTTCAGCAACTGGGTCCTGGGGACATCACTGAGAAGCTTGAAAACTTCTTAGTGTTCAGCACATCACTCCTAGCCCATCTACTAACTTATCCCCAGCAGAGTTGTTGATGGGTAGGAAACTTAGGTCTTCCTTACTTCCTTCATCCCACTTAGCACTCAATGCACCACTGGATTCCACTTCCAAAGTTCGTACTTTCAGTGTGGGTGATTCTGTGTATGCTAAGAACCTTATAGGTGAGCCTTTGTGGATTCCTGCTGAAATAACTCAAATCACTGGCCCTCGCTCTTACAGGGTACAAACAGAGGATGGATTCCTCTGGAGCAGGCACATTGATCAACTTAGATCCAGGTTCCCTCAGGAACATCGCCCCTGTCTCTCTCTGGTTCCCTCACCTAATGTCACTTCTAAGGGGGAAGGGGAGGAACAGGAGGAAAATCAGCAAGCAAGAATCAACCCCATGTGTAACGAGCCATTATGACAGGAACCATCCCAAACCCTGTCACAATGCCAAGATCCATCCTTAGAAGTGGAAGATTGCACATCACTACCTGACTTGGGTGCTGACATTGGAATGGAGATGGGTTGGGAGGAGAGACCAGATTCTAACAATCAAACAGGGTCTTCTTTCACAGGAAGTCCCAGTGGGGAAATGTCAGCAGACACATTTCCTCTCTCACTGGGTGAGAATGTTAAAACTTCTGAACCACAAAGGTCTCAATGTACACGTAAGAGCCCCACCTATTTAAAAGAATACATTAGATAGGTTGGGGTTTGGTATGGACTGAACCTAGTGGGGAGGGGTGTTATGTATGTAGGTTTGAATGTTATTGGTTTATTTGAACTGTTCTTGTAAAATGTCAAATGGTATTGGTTTAAATAGTGCAGGAAGAAACCCTGCACTCCCATTGGCTGGTAACTACAGCTGCAGGCTATAAGAGGCAGCCGTAGCCCAGCCAACTCGGGTCCATTCGAGCTGTAGTCACTGAATAAACTCTTCACTGAAGCTCTTCGCGTCTGACTCTTCATGGAAATTTAACAGATACTGTAAAATCTCCAGTCAGAGGCAGTATTTGCCAGTTCTCCAAACTACTCAAAATTTCTGCTACCAGTTCTCCAAAACTGGTCAGAATCTGTTGAATACCATCTCTGTCCCAGACCCCCTTTTGATCTGAAAACTGCTAAGCAGGAGACTCCCTAACAGAAGATGTCCGTACTCTGATAAGGAACCAGAGTCCTCCCAGATCCCTTTTGCTCCAAAAACTGCTGATGGGGCAGTTGTCTCACTAGGAAACTCAGTTTGCTGGAACCCAGCAGAGCCAAATTGAACCCCTACATTGGAGGGGAAACACGATGCTCTAGCTTGAGGGTCATGGTTGGTTCCCCAATGCTTTTTAAAAAAATTTTTTTTATATATTTTTCTAGTTTTTTACAAACATCATTGTGTGAACAGTGTGGCACCAGATTTTTAGAACAAATATGACAATATTCTTCATATTTAATAAAATTGACAATCTTAATATTGATTCACATATTTTGTTAAATTGTAACCTTTCATTTTTTCATTATTCACCATTTCAATATCTTATTTTTGTGTCAATCTCCATATTCTGAATATCCCTCTTTTAACTATAAATACCATACTGTTAATCATATTGGTGGTGTTTAACAGATTTATATAATTCTAATAAAAATGCACCAATTTATACTGGGTTATAATCTTCCATTATTTATACCCTTTCTGATTTTTAATTATGCCACTATTGTATTTAAAAAATATCCCCTTTCTAATCACATTTTGCAACTTGTTTATTACAAATAAAACAGTATTCATCATATTTACGTTTAACAAGATGTAAAATTCTAATAATAGTACATTTGTTTTATTAAGTTACAATCTTTCATTATTATCTTGTATCAATATATTATTTTTATTATTTTTATATCAAGCAAATTCTAGATGTCATTCCTCTTCTTTCAAATAAAATGTTAATATTCATATATATTACAGCAATCTTATATAAATTGATTAATCATACACATATTTATGTTAAATTGTATTCTTCAGTTATTTAATTATTCCGTATAAGATGTTCAAAATTACTCTCATTGAAATTCTAAATTCCCTTGTCATTAATTCACCTTACAATGTAAAAATTCTATTCCCTTAATCATCCTTTCTCTAATTTCTAGCAATTTTTATTATCCATCATCTCTTACTCACAATAAAGTTTGGATTATTCATTTCTTAGCTTGTCTCCTGTATTCCTCTTATGGATCTTTACCTCTAAATGCTACCACTATTTGGCCCATCCTCTTAGACATTTCTCCCTTCTCTACCCAGTTCAATTGTCTCATTTTCAAGTTATCTATTTTTACCCCATCTGTCTCCCAAAGGAAGCTCCCTGCAATTTGAATTCCTGTTTAATTTCACTTAAAATATTTCCCCTTGGTTTATATCATCAATCATTATCATTTTTATTTTTATCTCCATCTTATCATTCATTTATTTTTATTTGTTGTTTTGCCTGTTGTATTTTTCAAACTGCTCTTTTGATTAACCGTTCCTCTTCCTGGACATCCTGTTTTCTCTTTGTCATTTCTGTCCTAATATCCAGGTCTGCATTCTTTTATTCAAGATGTCCTCATATCTTCTTGTCAAAATATCCTGAATTTCCAATGCAATTTCTTCCCAAATTTGTTTTGTTTCTTTTATTTCTTTTTGTCCAATAATCCAACAATCTTTTATCCAAGCCAAAGTCATTTCTCAAACAAAGAATTCAATCTCCAATGTCCAGGAGTCTTTGTATCCTCAACTTAGTCAATCTGTTCTAGATAATTCAAAAATAAAATCAGTCTATATTGAAACTTTCAGGGGTCTTTTTAATGGTAAAGTTTTCCTTATTCTCCCCTTTGAGTCTTCCAAAGTCAACTTTTTATATAAGTGGTTCCAGCAATGCCTATCCACAGCCAACATTTGTCCAATTAAAAATCCAGTTTTCTGTATTTTTAGCAAATTTTCTTTTTTCCTCCTTTTCCTTCCATTTTAAAAATCTAGAAATTTTACTCACTGGGCTGAGATGCTGCCACTTTAAAGTTAGTTCTGAGTCACTCTTTTTCTAAATCTTCTTTTTCTTGGGGTTGCACTTTAAATATAAAGGATTCTTCTCACCCAGTTCCAAACACTGTTTACCAGCTCCACTCTGGCACTTTTCTTAGGTTGAAGCGGTCTCTGGCCGTGTGGCAGCCATTTTAGTTGCCTCTTCTTCCTGGCATGGCACAGAGGATAAAGAAAGCCCTGGGGCTCTACAGGGGAGTGCATTCTCCCCGGAACCTCACAGGATGCCACTCTTTTGCTTCACTGTCCTTCCAGGGTGATTTTGGCTTTTTCCAGAGTGCAAAAGGAAGAAGAAGCCAATGCAGGGATGAAGAGCTCCATTCCCTTGTGACTGGTATTGCTGTGACATCACTTCTGGTTTTCATCGGAAAGACTTTCTTGGTGTCTGGGACTAAATGAGGCAGTTGCCTGTTCAGATGGGCATTAAAAAAGAAAAAAGCAAAAGGTTGTGTAAGAAGTGGGTTTTGCTCAAGGATGAAGCTGAAAAACCAATTTGGCTAAATAAAGGTACTTTAAAGAAAAGGGAAATATATAAATAGGAATGTTGGGTTTTTTGTTTGTTTTGTTTATTTTTGTTTATTTGTTTCTCTCTTCCTCTCTGTCTTCCATGCAACCATGTGGTATGTTTGTTAAGATTTGTGCATCCCCTAATTTAACTGAGATTTATGGTGGGAATGAACAATGTGTGTAAACCTGAGAGTTCTGTTTTCCTTTTCTATTTTGTTTTTCTGGTCTTTATGTGTATTTGTGTGTGTAAGTCTTTGTGTGTCCTTGAGGTAATTGTAACCATTAAATGTCCTGGATCCCTAAAGATATGAACTTTAAATTGTTAGAAAAGAGTTGGGAGCATTGAAGAAAAAGGGGGAAAAGCCTTCATTCTTCATTTAGTTTGGCCAGCTAGCCAGAGTGAAGAACACTAAGTTCAGCTTCCTTTCCTCTCTGTGCTTTTAAGAAAAGCCCAAGGTTATGAGCAAATGTTTTAAGTTACTTTACAGGAAAAGTTTCATCCTTGCATTTACTGTGTGTTTAAATGATTTCATCTGTCCATCCTTTTCCTGAAGCATGTGAATCCAGTTTTTTCCATTCTCATCTGTTGTGTCTTCCTTTTGTTGAAACTGATTTATCTCTTTAGTAACTGCAATACTGATGTGTTGCTGTTGTTTTCCTCAAACCCTGCCTACAAGCTATCTACTCCACACACACCCCATCTCTTATCCTGCAAACAATGCCTTTCCTGTGAGGATTACCCACAAAAGGGGGAGGGGGCTTTGTTCTTATTTCTTTCAGCCCTGTGACATGTAGAGACATTTCATCCATTGGAGCCAGTAATTGGGTTTGGATCCAGCCCTCCGTTATAAAGTTGTCAAAGCAACCAGAGTGCAGCAAACCTTCCCAAGCCTGAATGACCACCCATATTGTTAAGTTTGCATGAAGAGTCAGACGCGAGGAATTCCAGCAAAAGACTTTATTAATGACAACAGCTCGAATGGACCCGTCCGGTAAGGCTACTGGCTGCTTATAGCGGCAGCCGTAGCTGCTAGCCAATGGGAGTGCAGGGTTTCTTCCACTATTTAAACCAATACCATTTGACATTTTACAAGACCAATTCAAATAAACCAATAACATTTAAACCTACATACATAACACCCCTCCCACTAGGTTCAGTCCATACCAAACCCCAACCTATCTAATGTATTCCTTAAATAGGTGGGGCTCTTACGGTAATGCGTTGAGACCTTCGTGGTTCAGAATCTTTTGTTCTCACCCAGTGAGAGGGAAATGTGTCTGCTGACATTTCCTGTTAGGACTTCCTGTGAAAGAAGACCCTGTTAGACTGTTAGAATCTGGTCTCTCCTCCCAACCCATCTCCATTCCAATGTCAACACCCAAATCTGGTAGTGATGTACAATCTTCCACTTCTAAGGATGGATCTAGGCATTGTGACAGGGTTCGGGATGGTCTACTTCTAAGGATGGATCTGGCATTGTGACAGGGTTCGATGGTTCCTGCCGCAATGGCTCGTTACACAAGGGGTTGATTCCTGTTTGTTGATATTCTCCTGTTCCTCCCCTTCCCCTAGAAGAGACATCAGGTGAGGACCCAGAGAGAGACAGGGCCATGTTCCTGAGTGAACCGATCTAAGTTGGTCAATGTGCCTGCTCCAGAGGAGGCCATCCTCTGTTTGAACCCTGTAAGAAAGAGGGCCAGTGATGTGAGTTATTTCAGCAGGAATCCACAAAGGTTCACCTGTAAGGTTCCTAGCATAGACAGAATCTCCCACACTGAAAGAACTAACTTTGGAAGTGGAATCCAGTGGTGTATTGGGTGCATAAGGGGATGAAGGTCAAGGGAAGACCTAAGTTTCCTGCCCATTAACAACTCTGCTGGGGACAAGTTAGTTGATGGGCTAGGAGTGATGTGTTGAACACTAAGAAGCTTTTCAAGCTTCAGAGATGTCCCCAGGACCCAGCTGCTGAAGCTTTTCTTTGGTAAAGCCGCATCATTGCTCAGCCCGGCCGCTGGGCGGGTGCCCAGGGCTGTGGGGCATGTCTGATGCCCTGTTGAGCTAGAAAGGATTCAAAAATGTTAGACGTGAATTGAGGGCCATTGTCAGAGACAAGGACATCTGGTAACCCATGGGTTACAAAGAGCTTTTGAGCTGCTTGATAACAGCCTCAGTAGTAGTAGAAGTCATGAGAATAACCTCTAGCCATTTGGAGTATGCATCAACAATTACTAGAAACGTGTCCCTCTTGTAGGACCTGCAAAATCAATGTGGATTCTAGACCATGGGCCCCTAGGACATTCCCATTCCTGTGTGGGGGCGTGAGGTGGGGCAGGCCTGACTACCTGGCAATTGGGACAAGATGCAACCCAGTTTTCAACCATTTTGTCAATACCTGGCCACCATACATAACTCCTGGCCAAACCTTTCATCCTTACAATCCCAGGATGACCCTCATGTAACATTTCCAAAACCTCCCTTTGCAGTTTTGCAGGAATAACCACCCTGTTACCCCACAAAATACATCCTCTTAATACAGATAATTCAGTTTGCCTGGATTTGAAAGGTTGAGCAAAGTGAGGTAGATCTTGAAGAGGCCAACCTTTCTTAATCCAGCCCATAACAGGTGCCAACACAGCATCTTTGGCAGATTCTCTGGCAATCTCAGCAGCATGGACTGGAAGCTTAGCAACGGTCTCCAGGAAAAGGTGTGAGTCTCAAGTTCACAGTCTTCCTTGTGGCAAGGTAGTGGGCAACCACTCAGTGCATCAGCATGTCCAATGTCCTTGCCAGGCCTGTGAATCAGTTTGTAGGAGTAGGCTGCAAGAAATTCAGTCCACCTCAGCATTCTTGGTGACAGGATAATAGGTGTAGGTTTGTCTCCTGCCACATGCCAAGCAAAGGTTTGTGATCTGTAACAATGGTGAATGACCTGCCATACAGATATTCATGAAATTTCTTAACAGCTGCTAACTGCTAAAGCCTCCTTGTCCAATTGGCTGTAGTTCCTCTCTGCTTTGGACAGCTGCAGAGTAGAATGCAATTGGGGCTTCCTGCCATTGGGAAGCCTGGCTCAAACCCCTCCCACTCCAAAAAGGGATGCATCACAAGTCAGAACAACAGGTAAATTTCAGAGAATTGAATCAACACAGCATCAGACGGATTAGTCTCTTAATACTAAATGCTGACTGTTCCTTCCTCGCCTCAGATCCAAGCAGCCTTCTTTATCAAGTAAACGATGTAAGGGTTCAGCAATAGATGCTTTGTGAGGTAGAAACATGTGATAAAAGTTAATAAGGCCAAGGAAGGCTTGCAGATCTGACTTGCAACGAGGTTTAGAGCAATACGTAACTGAACGATGTACCCCAGGAATTCAACTCTGTCTGTTTTGAGAGTGCATTTATCTTCCTTGACTTTCAAACCTGCTTTTCTGAATCTGGTAAGGACTTCTGAGTCTCTTGAAGCTGAGTGTCATTCTCAGCAGAGATTAACATCATCAAAATAAGGCACTACCCCAGGCAGTCCTTGCAACATTCTTTCATAAGACTTTGAAAAATGCCAGGTGCCACGCTTACTCCAAATTGTAGTCTTTACATTTGAAGGCACCTCTGAGTCACAATTGTTTGTGCCTCTGCAGTGGCATCATCAACTGTTAATTGTTGATATGCCTGAGCTAAGTCCAGTTTAGCAAATACTGCCCCCTGCCAAGGGAATGGAGCAGATGATGCACAACAGGGCAGGGTATGCGCTCTGCTGCAGCGCATGGTTAAGTGTCCCCAGCAGTCACCACAGATTCTCACTGACCCATCAGCCTTGACTGGTGTGATAGGGTGTTTCCCATCTGGAGTGGTCAGTAGGTTCCAAAACCCTTGGGCGATGGCTTAT
>SOZL01001573.1:32324-45399 GCA_009733165.1 Naja naja
ACATTGGTGGTCTCATGAGTATGTGTCCCAGGGCTCATTGTGTGTAATTTCAAAAATACTAAATAGCCTGGATTGCACACTGGCTAACTTCAATCTGGCCTCACAAACCCTGGAAACTAAGAGTTACAGCAGGTTTAGTAACCATTCCTTGGAAATGGGCAGCCTGTAATTTAAAGGAAAACCACAGCTGTGAAGAACTTTGGGACTTGCTTGAAATCTGACTTTAAGCTCACAGAAAGTGCATCAAACATCTGAAAATAATTGGCATGGAAAATTGAATACTGTAAATTTCTTTCCAAGAACCTTTCCCCTGGCTGCTACATCTTCATGGGTGAAAGCTTTTGCAAGCCATTGAAAGAATCCAAAGAATTTTCTCTATCAATGCTTTCCCCTTTGCATCAGAAATATTAAAAGCACCAATCAAGTCTCCCTGATTTGATTAATTTTTAATCTCTTGCCAAGAACATGTGTGTTTGACCCACATATTTTGGCAAAAAGGGAGGACATTGTAGAAAGTTAGCACCCCCCCCCTCCTAGAAGAATGCAATATTCTAGGAAATATTAAAAAGGCAGAATATTATATTTCTCTGGATAAGAAAAGGAGAAATGTGTTTTTAAAGACAAAGCAGCTTCCTGCAGCTCCCTGCCCTGCCTTCAGCTCCAGAGTATTGGGATCAAGATATGGTCCCCAGGTCATGATAGGATTACCTATAAATTTCTTTCTGGAACTTTTGCCCTTGCATGGTTGAACATTCTCCTTTTGGGAGCCACTGGGGGAATCCTTTTCTACTGCCTCTTATCAATGCCTTCCCCTTTTCATCAGAAAAATTAAAAGCACCCATCAAGTCTCCCTGATCAGATCAATTTTTTTTCCAGAAAAATATTTTGCCAAAAAAGAGGGGGATAGTTGGAAGTACATGACCAAAATCAAGTTTAATTGATGGGTTGAAAAGAGATAAAACTTGATTAAAGAATCTTGGAAAATGGTGATAACACAGCAACATGAGTACTTCTTTTAGAATGGGTAATGATAATAAAACTATATAATCATAAAATAATCATAAATATCATACTCAATTCATTCTTTAAAAAAATACATAAAAAATAAATAAAACTGTTCCTATAATTTTGTATATTTTTCCTTATAGATAGCATTCCTTCTATTTCTTTTTTTCAGCAATTTCTCTTTGCCAGTAATATCACATGCTGAGCTAATTTCTTTTTGTGAGTTGCTCCTTGTGGTTGAGGTCAGACCGGAAAACAACAATGTAGCATTTTGGCAAGAATATGCATCCCAATAATGCAGCACTGGAGGACAAGATGGAGAAGACTTCCACAGCTACCATGGCTTTTCCTTTTGTGCTCAGATAGGCTGGAAAGAAGGAGATCCATATGCTGCAAAAGGCTAACATGCTAAAGGTGATGAACTTGGCTTCATTAAAGCTTTCAGGTAATTTACGGGCAAGAAAAGCCACAATAAAGCTGGTGATGGCCAAGATACCCATGTAGCCCAAGACACAGTAGAAGAAGAAAGCTGAACCCTCATTGCATTGTAAAATCATTTCTTGGATCTCTGAGTGCATGTCCAATTCAAGAAATGGGGGAGATGTCGACAACCAAAAAATACATAGACACACTTGGAAGAGAGAGCAGGAAAGGACAGTACAAAAAGCCAGCCGATTTCCCACCCATTTCCTCATCTGAGATCCTGGTTTAGTGGCCATGAAGGCAACAACTACGGTGATGGTTTTGGCCAGTACACTAGAAATGGCCACTGAGAAGGTGATGCCAAACATTGATTGTCGGAGATGGCAGGTCACTTTGATAGGCTGGCCAAGGAAGAACAAAGAGGAGAGAAAACAAAGCAGAAGAGAGACAAGGAGGGTGTAACTTATGGACCGGTTGTTGGCTTTGACAATAGGTGTATCCCTGTGCTTAATAAATGTTCCAAGTACCCATGATGTCAAGAAGAAAAAAGAAAGAGCTGCTGAGGCTAAACTAATTCCTATGGTTTCTTCAAAAGTTAGAAAGACCAGCAGTTTCAGGATACATTTGTTCTTTTCTTTATTTGGATAATGATCTTCTGAACATTCAAAACAACCTTCCACATCTGGAAAGAAAATCAAGGATATTTTTTTCATCTGGGCATTTCATATTATTGAGGGGTGCTTGCTGCTCTCTGAGCTTGCTTGTTTCCCTGCAGACATTTCATTAACCTAGCTAGAGAATGCTGTGGGTTCCATCCCCTAGGAAGATACACCTGGTGGGACCCAAAAGAAGGTCCTTCTCTGTGGTGGCTCTTTCTCTGTGGAACATCATTCCCCAAGAGATTAGAATGGCCCCAAATCTAACACTCTTCTGGAAGGCATGGAAGACCTGGTTTTCCCAGCAGGCCTGGGGAATACAGAGTGGTATGGAGCCCATTAAATGGCTCATGTGATTGCTTTCACCAAGGTGGGGTTTTTTATTGTATTATTTTGTATTACTTTTATTGTTTTAACTGAGTTTTTATATTCTGTAAGCCTTGAGTCACCATGTGCAAATAGGTGGCAATATAAATTAAACAAACAAACAAACAAATAAATAAACAACATCATCAGTGCTAGTAAGGAGTTTGCTGTCAGTTTATATTGTGGTGTCTTGCCTGTCTGTGTGAGTGGGAGCATTCTTAGAGATTCTTTGGTTGGGCTGTTTACTGATTTATTTATTTATTTATTTATTTATTTATTTATTTATTTATTTATTTATTGGGATTTCTATGCTGCCCTATCTCCCGAAGGACTCAGGGTGGCTCACAAGGATAAAAACAGAGAATACTAACTTTAAGAAACTATTAAACCATTAGTTTAATAGTTAAGAAACTATTAAACAGATGTCTCCTTAGCAGTTTCTTGTTTACTTGATTGTTGGTTTTAAGTCAATTTTGGAGTTAATCTATGCTGATCTTGGTACTGATTACTGGTGGAGAGCTACTGGAGTCTTTTTGTTCTCTTTTGGGCTGGAGGAATGTCTCTTTTGCATAGTCTATAGATAGATATTGTTAATGTCTATGTGTCTATTGATGACTGATTTGACACAGTGCCAGACTTCCTGAAATTCCCTGGCATTTTTGGAATTGATCTGGTCTAGGATTACCCTTTATTTGTATTCCATATTATTGAATGTCCCCTTATTAATTTCATGCAATCAATTAATTTACTAAAATTTGCTTAAGACTAATAAAGATGGTAAAATTCCTACCCTACCATTTTGATCTGAAATCTTCCCTTCTGGGCATGGAACACAGTCATAGCAGCAGAACTGATCCCCCTCGATTCCTTTCTTCCAGGATCCAGGAAAACAAGGGTCATTGCATCGAGAAAGTGGAAGAACCTGGTGATAAGCATAGAAGGTTTTGAAATTGGAGATATTTAACAGAGTTTGTATTTTTTTCTCCTTTATGGAGGGGAATTATTTTTTATTTACCAAGGATACTCAATTTATCTATTTCATCCAGTCTATTCTACCTCCTTCAGGCAGAGCCATTTAATTGCCCTTCACTGCATCACCCAGCAACTTTCAACCAAACTTAGCACACAGACAACCTACAAAATTACCCCTGCATGGGAGTCTGACAACCAATCAGGATACATTTTTTTGCAACAGGAACAGGATACAAGTTCAAAGCCCAACAGAGGGTATAAATATATCTTACTCCCCACTCCATGTGCTCAGCTACCTAGAATCACATGTGCTTGGTTGTTCTGCTTCACCATTAAACCATCTTTCCAATCAGCCTCCATGTTTCCAGTGTCTTTTTCCCCACGTAGAACTGAACCCAAAAGGATATTTCTTCCAACAATGCTATGGTAATATATTTTTTACATTACTTTGCAATGTCAATTTAATGAGTTCTTGATCACCAACAACACATGAAAAGAATATTTCATTGTTTCTTTAAAAACCAGAGATCAGATTTGGAAGGAGATTATGTTCTAAATGGGATCATAATGGATTAAGGCATGGTCAATTCAGTAATTTAATACCTGGTTAAAAGCTGGATTCCAGACAATCACATCTTCATCAATGAACAATTCCTTCCCTTTTGGCACCTGTAAATCTATCTTTCCAACTCTGACTCTCTGAAAGGATCTGTTTGGAAAAGTAATCAAGTTGGTGATGTCGAATCCACCTGTTGCTTCCCCTTTCTCATTCAAGAACACTGTCTCCCCAGCTGAATTGTTAAAAGAAATGCCTCGAAGAAATGAATGGAGCTACTTGAAAAGGAATGAAAGAAAGAGGGAATTGAAAGGCTAATAGTAGAGAAGAGAACATCATGCCCAGGTTTAATTTACTCATTGTTACTGTTGCTATAACTATTATTAAATATGTATGCTTAGAAATGTAATAGTTGATATTGCATGGAGATATATGTTTCCACTCTAATATAATTTGAAATTATTTTATGGAAAGGTAAGAATGAATTTAAGCAGAATAAAAATTAGGCTTTGGGAATTATATAACTTCCTTCAATTATGATTTGGGTTCCCTACTTAAACAATTAATTCAACATAGCCCATATCTAATTTTTCCTCATTAGTACAAAGCTATTTTAAAGTTTGAGGTCTGACTAATTTTCCTTTAACCAATTTTTAGAATCTGAGACTCAAGCATTCTTTGATAGATGGATGTGAGGAAGAGACTATTACAAACATAGGTTTGTTTGATACTTTCAATGCCACATGTAAAAAGGACCATTTTTTATTTTATTCCTGTAAAACTCTGACAGAGACAGAAAGCTTTGCTTGTCACCCATGAAAATTTCATGAGCCACAGAGAAAGTTCAAAGAGAATTGATTATTTTTGGAAGAGACAATGAAAAGTAATTTAAATTATCATTTTAACTGTCTCTTATTGTGCAAGCTAGGATGATTTACTAAATAGCTCCTGCCAACATCTAAGCCAGGGGTCTGCAATCTTAAACACTCAAAGAGCCATTTGGATCCATTTCCCACAGAAAAGAAAACACTGGGAGCCAATAATTTAACAACCAGTGTGACTGGGTGGATGGGATGTCCCATCCAGTCACCTCTTGCTCTGAAATATGGAGCGAGTTTCCATCCCCTGCTATCACCCTTACCTTTTCAAGCCAGGTGAGAAGTGATGGGGAGGGGAGGGGCCAACCAGTGGTGGGATCAGCCAACAGGGAGCTGCAGCAGAGGGCTGAAAGAGCCACATGAAGCTCCAGAGCCACAAGTTGCTGACACCTGATCTAAATCATAATTTATACAGTCACTTCTTGAAAATCAGTATAACAATATAACAGAATGATGAAAGAAACCATTTTTATGTGTCTATTTTAGACAGAACTGTATAACAGGTTTGGAAGAGACTTTGAAGATCTTCTAATCTATCCAAACACCCTGAGGAGACTCTATGCCATTTCAGAAAATAGCTACCTTTCTCTGAAAAAAAAATCTACAGTGTTGGAGCATCCACAACTTCTGCAGAAAGCTTGTTCCATTAACAAATTGTTAATTGTTTCACCATCAGGAAATTCTTCGTAATTTCTACTTTGTTTCCCATGCCTGTTCCCAAATGCAGAAAATATTAAGATTTTCCACAATGATAAATATACATCAAAATGCTCATTGAACTAAAATAAATATCCAATAAAGAGAGAATACCTGCCAAGACTGCAGTTGTGGAAGCTCAGGATTTTTACTCCTCATAGTTTTCTTTTTACTGAACCTGTATAGAGCCTGTAAAGCATGAGCCACAGCATAAACAGCATTGAAGACACTGTAACTTTGGCCAGTCATTTTCATTTCAAACACAGGTGCAGGAAGATCCTCCAGCTTCATCTCTTCAGTACATTTCCTACTGTGTATGTCTTGTAACTCTGGCTTTGGAAATGAACAATCAAAGGATTGTTCCCAAACATTCTGCCGAAACCCATCCCTGTAGTCTGAAAGAGGATTTATGGTCTGAAGAAATTCCCTGAAACCTACAACTGCTGTCGAATGAACACTGAAGGAAATAGCCCCATGGAACATCTTCAGATCCGATCTGATTTGAATGCCTGATAATACAAAATCAATCTGTGCAGTCATGATCCACACCTTTCTTAATAATGCAGTTTCCTTGTTTTCTGGGTCTACCATAAATGTGACAAACCTTAGCCATATAATTATCCAGGCTTCTCCATAGACCAGAAATGTTTTGGCTTTGCTATTCATCATATTAATGGAAACAAGTGAGATTGTTTGATAAAGTTGTGAGAGGTTTTCCATGGGAAGTTGTTGAGCAAGTCTTTCTATAAATGCTGCGCAGATTCCATTCTGTGAAAGTAAGGGCTGCATCTTCTGTAAAAAAATTTCTCCATTGTTGTTATCAACAGAAAATATCCCAATCCATGTCCACCTGAAATGATGAAGCAGTTGAACAATCCCAATGTACTGATGTTTCTCTTTGGGGACCATGAAATAAAGTGAAGAGACCTCACTGGTCTGAAATTCCTCTTGGGCTAATGAGCCATATGTCAGCTGAAAGAAAGTCCAGTAGTATTCTTTAGAGTCTTTAGATTACATTTAGTTTTCCTGTCTTGTTTTGATATAAAATATATCCAAGGAACATTTTCCCCTAGCATTCTTTTAAGAATATAGTAACAATTTCTTGGACTAGAAGACTTCCAAGATCCCTTCCAATTCTGTTACACTGAGGATGTTCTCATTGCATGAAAATATTTTAAACACATGTACTAGATCAATTGTTTTAATAGAAGCCATTCAAATCTTCCCTCAGGTATGGATACACACTTCCTGTAACTGGGATTGTAGTTTCAGAAAAGAATGCCAAACAGTAGACATTAAGCCATGCAGAACATCTTGACAGAAAACTAAGCCTAAATGATACTCATTTCCTGAAACTGGCATTGTCATTTCAGAAAAGAATGCCAAGTAGCAGACCTGAAGCCATGCATAACATCTTAACAGAAACCTAAGGTTAACCTTTGTTGCCCATTACTTATTCCATACCAAGAATAAAAATTAAAATTTTTCTTCTCAACCCCTTCAGAACTTACTTGTGGAATCTTGAAGAATCCTATAATTTCAGCTATATAAGATGATGTGATAAAATCCAATCCCCCAATGATGGCCATTACATTCTTCTGGCTATCACATTTGTAGTTTGGGACAAATTCCTGGGATTTGAAAAGCAGGTCCAGGGTGGTGCGATAGGTCATCTTTGGGTTGAGGTAACTGTCATAGATGTGGAACCCAAGAGTGATGTTAGGTAACATCTGGGAGTCTTCATTGATCTCCTTCACAGCAAAAGCCAAGCCAAGGATGTGCTGGTAGAACTTCATTATTACACTGCAAATGATTTTAAAAACTATTGAAAAGGAGGTTGACAATTCTCATAAGGTGGCATCATTTCTATATGAATAACTGACATTTCTTTCTCCTATGAAAGTAGAAAAGTAATAGGTTTTCTAAAATGCTGAATAATTTGTTCAAAGTTCAATTTTGCCTTTTCTATAGTACTTGCACAATTTGCAAGAAATATCTGGTACAAGAAATGAAAATAATGCTTTTTTCATGGTACCACATTTATTTTCTAACCTTCCCCTCCCCCCAAAAATGGAATATGAACAATTCCAGTATGTATAAGTTATTTATAGTATATATGTTTAGTTATAAGTGACAATACATTTTTTTAAAAAGAATATTACCTTAAGCTTACTAAATGTTCTTCAAAAGATGTATAGCACCAAAGTTTCATTTCTTATATGGCAAATACTTTACCATAACTAGAAACATTTGGAGGACAGAGAGATTTAGATTAGATATAAAGCCTACATTTATGCTGAAAACCTTTGACTCTCATAAGCAATTTTGGGGGAAACTGATTAAGATTACAAAAAGGAAAACGAATTCTTACTTTGATACATCATAAGATATTATACAAGGAGGTTCATCAAAATTAATTTCATGAAGGTTGTAAATTATGTGGGACACTATCCCACCAATGATAAGGTCACCATGTTGGTACCACTCATGTGGAACAAGGAAAACATCAATTGCAGGGCAGCTCAGAGTCACTATTTTCTTCAGAAGAAAAATCAGGAGGAGCAACATTTTTACTCTTGAAAATGTCTCTATTCCATCCTCTCCTATCATTCACTGGAGGGAAGTTTTTAATTATTTCAATGGTTAATCCAGGGATTAATTCAAGGTTTATATCTGAGAGTGCACCTAATCAGAAAATCCATCATTGTCTATTTGAAGATCCCTGAGGATGCAAATTTGTGTCTTAATATCATCAGGGTTTGAACAGATATTCTGGCAGAGAATAAGAGGGGAGGCAACTTGTAGCAATGGCTCTGACTTGTAGCAAACACTCAGCCATTATTATCCTCATGCCAATCCCCTTGTGTTCCAGATATGTTTATTGTTCTTGAATTGAAATTGTCTTCTATGCAGTCTTTGATGTTTTGGCCCAATTAATTTTTTTGTTTTGTTTCTGATGAGAGAATAAGTGGCCAATGTTTAAATGCTTTTTAAAATGCACAATTGCTAATAAAATGTACAGAAGGGAATTTTCAATACAAACTTTATTTATTTATATTTTATTTATTTATTTTTATTTTTTACAATAATTAATAAATGCAGTTCTCTTTCTTTCGCATAGCACTAAGAGGCATATATATTTTGGCATCCCCTCATTTTAAGAAGTTGTGTATGATTTCTTAACAGATCACTCTGGAAGAGAATGGATATCTCCATTGTTTCCACAATCGGTTGGATGACATTTTGTACTTTAGTTAGCCATGAGTGGTGTTAGTATAACTAACATTTGGGTTTGTAATATATAAGCCAGGATTGAAAGTGTATGTCATTTTAAGAGTAACCGAAATGTGATTGGCTGTGGCTACAGCAACCAGCCATAAGATGGAGCCAGAAACCTGTTTCTCTCTCTCTGCTCTCTGTGTTGATTACCTACTGTTTATGGTTCTCCGTGTTTTTTGACTTTGACTATTGGATGTAAGTTTGCTACTGTTTTGATAAACTATGAACTGTGCCTGCTGATTGGTAAGGACAAGGACATATTGATATTTGGAATAGCATTAAGACACTGACTGACTTGTTTTCGTGTATGACTCGGACTGTTTTTGGACTCTGCTAAATCCTCACTGATAGTAAAACCAACGTTTCCTGTATTCAGTATACTCCTCGTGTCAAGTGTCTTATTCATTGTCTCTCTACTCACGCTTTCCTGGCTGCACTCATTTCTCCTCATGGAGATATATACTAGCATTGGTTATGGGCCCAGAGCAAAGGAGTGAGAGCTGGTCTGAACAATTCAAGACACAAACAGCTGTTTACTGATTGATTGTGGTTTACTATCCTGGTTGAAGATGGCTAATGATCCAGCAACCAGTCTATCACTGATAACCAGACTGGATGGAACAAACTATGTTTCCTGGTCTATGAAGTGCAGTCTACTTCTGCGTAGAGAAGGGTTATGGTATGCAGTCAATGATCCACCAGATGTGAATGCATTGAATCCTGCTAATGAGGATGATGCCAAGAAGATTGCTGAGTTTAAACGTGATAACGGAAGCTCTTGTATAATTGGACTAACACTGAATGACCAGCAGCTTGTCCATATTCGTGGGGAAGAGTCTGCTGCTAGGTGTTGGGAGAATTTAAATAAGATTTATGTTCATGATAGTGTTGGTGCACAGATACATCTAACACGGAAATTGTTTAGAACATGTCTTCTGAGAGGTGGAGATATGCTACAGCATTTAAACTTGTTGAAGAAAATTTTCCAGGAGCTGCATGAAAAAGAAGTAATTTTTTCAGAACTACATCAGGTTTACATCATACTTTCATCATTGGATGAAAGTTATGATAACTATATTTCATCTCTGGAAGTTTTAACAAGAAATGAACTAACATTGACTGATATAACTGGAAGATTTCTAGAAGAAGCAAGAAGGAGAAATGACAAAGACCAATTGAGGGAGAAACAGCCGCAGGAAGATAATTTGTCTTCAAATGCCTATACTGTGAAAAAATGTTTTTCTTGTGGGGCTAGGGGCACATAGCAAGATTCTGTAAAAGGCTAAAAATACTGGGGATTTGCAGAAGCCTAAGCAGAAGAGTAGTCTGGCTGTGTTTAGAAAATTCACTAGTAACCATGATTTGTGGGTTGTTGATAGTGGAGCCTCACAATGTATTACAACTCACAAAAAGCATTTTGTAAAACTGTTTAAAAGTACACAACATGTTTCATTAGCAAACAGTTGGAAGATGAAAGCAGAGGGTAAAGGTAATGCATATTGTCCATGGTTAAACGAGCGTTTACCTATGTTATATGTCCCTAAACTGAAGTGTAACCTGTTATCAATTAGGGTTTTAGCTAAACTTGGTTATGAAGTAAACTTCAGGGGAGATAAATGTATGATAGAAAAAGAGGGTAAATGTGTTACCGCTCAGCTGGAGAATGAGCTATATGTCATACGTACTGACCAGTTGCAGACAGCTAACTCACTTTGTAGTAACGACAAGCCACATGATGAATGTATTCATTTACTACATAGGTGTCTGGGGCATGTTAATTTTGAAAAGATAAAACAAACCATAAAGTTAGCAGAGGGAGTGAAATTGAAGCCTTGCAACAGGTATTTAAACTACAATGCTTGCAACCAAGAAAAGAGCAAGGTTACTCCTGCAAACAGGGTAAATGGTTTCAAAACAAAGGAACCTCTAGAGGTGGTGTTTGTTGTTTTAATTGGTCCTATGAAACCCAGTTTGGTGGTGCCTGTTATATACTAAGTATTGTGGATCACTACTCTAGATATGGTTTCTGTTATTTGATGAAAACAAAAACTGAAACGTGCCAGAACTTCTTTAATTGGGTAAAATTTGCCAAGTGGAAGAGTAAGCACAAATTAATAACTGTAGTAACTGATAATGGGACAGAATTTGTTAACAAGGAGTTTCAAACAACGTTAGCAAATCTAGGTGTGAAGCATAAATGTTCTGCACCTTATAGGGCTGAACATAACTCATACATTGAGAGAAGAGGACAAACTTTGCAAGCCATGGCCCATACTATGCTTAATGATGCTAATTTAAGAGTTAAGGGTCGAATCTTAAAATTTTTAATTCGTTGTTTTAAAGGGTTAGGGAGGGGTGGGGTGGAGGGTCATTTTGCAGCCCAGTGGTGCGGCGAGTGTGTGGGGTTAGGGGTCAGCAGGCCCGGCCCGATGGGGCTGGCGAATCCCAGTGGTCGGGATTGGAAGAGGACGATGAGGCATAGCCATATCAGGTTAGGGGAGCGCCGCGACCGACACTTTAGGCCGGGTTGCGCCTCCACTTGGCCCTAGCCTCCTCCCGAGGGGCAATGGAAGGAACCCTGGGCTTAGGTTGGTGTATTTTAATGCCAGGTCTGTGGCTAATAAGTCCTCCCTCCTCCAGGAGACCATTGAGGAGGAGGCTATGACCTGGCTTGCATCACTGAGACCTGGTTGTGCCCAGAGGGGGTGTCCCTCTGGTTGATTTATGCCCACCAGGTTTTCGGTTTTTGCACCGCCACGGCCCAGGGTAGGGGTGGTGGGGTGGCTGTGGTTATTCGGGAGACCTTGTTTCGAGGGAGGTCTCTGTTGCAGAGATAGTGGGAGTGAGATTCTCCTCCTGAGATGGGGCCTAATGGGCAGGTGGGCTTGCTGCTAGCATACTTTCCCCAGCTGTGTGTGGCAGTGCCCTGCCTGGGCTGATTCTCCTCTGGGGTGGCGGTGGAGCCAGACCTTATGGTCCTGGGGACTTCAACCTGCCTTCCTGGGGGTCGGGTTTGGCCCAGAATTCATGGCTTCTATGGAGGCCATGGCCTGACCCATTGATTCAAGGCCCTACTCATGGAGGGGAAATACTCTTGACCTAGTTTTGTCTCTGAACAGCGGAGTGACAGAGGGCAGGTCACTATTACTTAACTTTGCCTGTTCCATGGTCTGATCACTATCTCTCCCACGGCTGGTCTTCCAACAGGCCGTCCCCCCACTGCTGGGATGAGGAGCCACTTAGATGGTTCCACCCCAGTGCCTGATGGACCCTGAGAGTTTCCAGGCAGAACTGGGGTCTTTTCCTTCCTTGCCCACAGCTCTGCCGAGGAACTGGCAATAGCCTGGCAACGGGCTGCCAGATGCCCTCGACAGGGTTGTCCCCATGCGCCCCCCTTGCCAGCCATGGATCCCGGTTTGCCCTTGGTATACTGAGGAGCTCCGGGGATGAAGCGCCGTCAAGGGGTTTAGAGAGCAGGTGGAGGGTCTCACCATTCCAGTCCGACCGAGCCCAGCTAAGAGCCTTTATTAGACTTACCTGGTAGCTATGAGAGAGGAGAAGATCTTATCTCTCCACTCATAGCGCCCACAGATAATCGCCTGCCGCCCCTGTTTCGGGTTACTGTTCTCCTCCTTCACTCAGAGGGGGGCCGACCCATTGCGGGGTAAGGCTGAGGCATTTGTTCAATATCTGTTGGATAAGATTGCTCGATTCGGGATGGGTTACCTCCTCCGATTTGCAGTGGTCTGAGGAAGGTGCAGGGAGTCTGGCTATTGTTATCTGGGATGAGTTGGATCCGGTTCCGAGGATGAAGTGGACAGGATCATGCGGCTAATGAGTTCCACCACATGTTTGTTGGACCTGTGCCTCCTGGCTGGCTTATGCCACCAGGAGGTCACTCTGCGGTTGGATCCGGCAGTTATCAACGCCTTTAAGGGAGGTGTCTTTCCTGCCTTGAAAGAGGCGTGGTGACCCTCCTGAAGAAGCCTGCCCTGGACCCGACTGTGTTAGACAACTTTCGCCCAGTCTCCAGCCTTCCTTTTTGGCAAAGGTTGTTGAGAGTGTGGTGGCTCAGCAGGTTCCGCTTTTCCTGGATGAAGCGGACTACCTAGACTCTGTATCAATCGCTTCCTCGACCCGGTTACAGCACGGAGACGGCATTGTCACGCTGATGGATGATCTCTGGAGGGCTTGGGATAGGGTTTTTCTCTGTCCTGGTCCTATTAGACCTCTCATCGGCTTTC
>SOZL01001573.1:46399-72759 GCA_009733165.1 Naja naja
CATCTTTGTGTGTGGACGGTTTGATGACTTGAAGAAATTCTTTGAAGCCTTGAACTTTCTTGAATGCACTGTAAAGGAAAGAGCCCCATGGTACACCTGGAGATCCCAACTCCTTTGAGTTCCAGTCAGTATGAAATCAATCGGATTCATCAGATCCAAACCTTCCTAAATAATGCGCTCTTATTTTCAGGATCAAGTAGAAACACAGTTCTGGAGCCACACTATTGTGAATGATTCTCCATAACAAGAAAAACATTTGCTTTGGATCCATCAATTTATTTGAAACAATTGAGATTGAATCAAACAATTCTGGTAAATCTTCTAAGTGGATGTGTTGGAATTGTTCATGAAAGCTAGACAGACCCCATTCTGTGAAAGTAATGGCTGCAGTTTGTGCAAAAAACATTCTCCCTTAGTTTCAAAAGAAAAGACTCAATCCACCTCCATCCAAAATGGAGGAAAAGTTGTATATTCCAGTGTACTGATAGTCCTCATTGGGGACCATGCAGTAAAGTGAAGATAATTTGGTACTGTCAAACTCTTCTTGTGCAAAAGAACTATAGGTCAACTAAAGTAAAATAAGGAAAGGAAAGGAAAGGAAAGGAAAGGAAAGGAAAGGAAATGAAATTTATTATTTATGAGAAACAGTTGAAGAAAATGATAAAATAACACTTGAATGAAAACTGAACAATTGAACACTTCTCACACTCTATGAACATTGTGGAAGTTTTGAGGAACAATACAACAATAAAACTCCAAGTTGAAATGTTTTCTCACTTTAGAATAAACTGGACTACAAACTAAATTTAGTTTGCTACTATAGCATTCCAGTTAGCTCATGTCTATGAATAGCTTGAAATCTGCTAAGTATCTGAGCATGTGATTTCTTCCTAGCTTAAAAGAGCTAGAGTTACTGCGTTACTTTCTGCCATCCAATACAACAATAAAACCCCAAGGTGAAATATTTTCTCATTTAATGAACTTAATGGACTACAAACTAAATTTTGTTTGCTGCTATAAAGTTTCAGATAACTCATCCCTATCAGCAGCTGGAAATCTGCATCTGAACTCTTCCTAGCCTCGAAACAAGATTTTAAGTGTTAGATTTATTGCATTACTTTCTGCATTTCTCTGCCCCAGGTAGGGTAAAATACTTAAGCATGAAAAACAATGCCCATGACATTGTGGAAGTATAGAAACAGTCAGGTTACTGCAATCATTTACTGCAATTATTATAGACATCTCCAAAAGTCACCTAAAGCCCCAATCCTTCAACAATTTCCAAGCAAATCAGTTGAATTTTACATTCACTTATTATTAACAGACTCCAGCCCAGACATAGCAAGAATCATTGTCACCTCTTTTGGTGAGTTGGTGGAATCTGGAAATGAGATTAGGGCAGCAGTGAAAATGCTGGATAGCATTGAGTTGAGGCTGGGAAGAAAGTGGCTGAAAGGATATCTTCCTAAAACCTTGCAGAGTGTATGTAGTAATTGTGTAGTATGTGTTAGCCAACATTTTCACTCCTTCTCTCAACA
Source organism: Naja naja (assembly GCA_009733165.1). Lineage (NCBI taxonomy): Eukaryota > Metazoa > Chordata > Lepidosauria > Squamata > Elapidae > Naja > Naja naja. The sequence continues at coordinate 47,938 of SOZL01001573.1, forward strand.
CAGCTCCAGATTTCACCAGAGGTCGTGGTCAAACCTGAACATCGGATGACCCTCTCCAATAAGATAGTTTTGTACTGTAATTTGGAATTAAATTTTACTTTTCTAATCTATCAAATCAAAGATTTTGATTATATTTTTGGATTACTTTGAGCGAGCCTATTGGATTGTGGGAAGAATTGCAGAAGGGAGAAAAAATGGATTTAATTGAAATTCTGCAGAAAGGCACAGCAACTAAACTTAATCTCTGATATTCGTTACAAAAGAAGTCAAAGACTCTCTTTCAGCCTCCTGCCAATATTACTTGCGGAATCTTGAAGAGATTTATACTTTCTGCCATAAAGGATGAAGTAGGAGCACCCAATCCTCCAATGATGGCCATGAGATTCTTCCAGCTGTCACATCTGTAGTTAGGGACAAATTCCTGGGATTTGAAAAGCAGGTCCAGAGTGGTGCGATAGGTCATCCTTGAACTGTAGTAACTGTCATAGATGTGGAACCCGAGAGTGACGTTAGGTAAGATCTTGGAGTCTTCACTGATCTCCTTCACAGCAAAGGCCAAGGAGAGGGCATGCTGGTAGAATTTGGTTATGACACTGCAAATAAATTTAAAACCCATTGAAAGAACAATTTCACAATGCGTGTAAGATGGCATCATTTCTATATGAATAACAAACAATCTCTTTTGCAAGTAGCATTAAAATAACCTTTCTAAAATACTCAATGATTTCCAGAGAATTCAATTTTACATGGTGTTTTCATGATTTGCAACAATTATATATTATAACAAATAAAAATATAATTCTAACAATTTTGGCCCAATGTAGAATAGTAACAACTTCAGCAAGGATCATTTAAGGTATGTATGTTTTACGAGGAGTGATGATGCAGAACATTTTTAAAATTACCTCAAGCTTATTTAATGTCCTTCAATAGATATCTTGCACCCAACTTCCATGCCTTTCATGAGAAGGACTTTAATATAATTTTAAAAACATGCTTTCTTTTCCAACAACACAATACATTTGAAAGACAAAGAAGGCTCAGTTTCTTATATACATATCAGCTTATATATACATATACAAATACATACATACATAAATACATACATACATACATACATACATACATACATACGTACATACATACATACATGAGTGTGTGTGTATAAAAGCTGACATGTATATGTAGATGTAGATATGTATGATAAAAGTGATTTGGGGGATAAGAAAATACATGGGAAGAATAACAATTCTTACAGGGGTAAGTCATAAGGTATTAGAGAAGGGTGTTCCTTAAATTCAATTTCATAAAAGTGGTAAAAAATGTGAGACACCATCCCACCAATGACAAGCTCACCAGGCTGGTACCACTCATGTGGAACAGGGAAAGCTTCACTTGCAGGGCATCTTAGAGTAGCTACTCTGTGCATCAGGAACATCAGAAGGAATAACATCTTCATGCTCTTGGGATGGTGAAAATATTTGTGTGTTTTATAATATCTATAGGATTCATTTACCCCAATGGTTTATCCATGGTTTAATCCATTATGTGAGATTGTCCTTAATCCATTGATTTATATTTAAAGGGTCATGGTGGGGGAATGGGCAATTTATATCTTGGATATCACCTGGATTGGAACATATATTCTGGCAAAGGAGAAAGGCAGGAAGGACCTTGAAGCAATGAATCAGACAGGATCATTATTATCCCTGGTGCCAATCTCCCTGTGGTTCCAAGTTAATTAATAACAAGACACCTTAATTATTGTTGAATTTAAATGCCTATCTGCAAAGCCTTTGATATTTTAGCCTAGCTAAAAAATAATAGTGATTTTTTTAGAGTATTGTTTTATTTTTCATGGAGCAACATGGTGTCCTACAGATCCTCACAATCAGGAGGCTGTGTGTTTTATCGTAAGTAGTAGCAGATGCTTCTCTCTCTGGGTACAAAGAGAAAATATTTGCTATGAGCTCCATGTAGGCTTCAGGAAGGGCATCTGGCCTGTAAATGCTCAGCTCCATTCAGTCATCCTGATTCCACCCCAATGCAAGGAATCACAGGGTCGTTAAAAGAAAACAAACTTTTTGTTCATGATCGAATAAGGGCTTAATTATTTTTTTAAATGAGATATTGTAAGTAGTCTAAGGTAGAGTGTGACAAACCACAATAGAAAATCTTGAAATGATACATGAAGAAAAGAAAAATTGTGGTTACTAGGTGTGACCGTTAGAATATCCATGGCTCTATTTCATTAGGTTGTGTGTTCCACCAATGAATTGTTGTCTTCATGCATAGTGTCACCTGGATATCTTCTCTGAAACTTTCATGGCTACCTCACTATATGTTTGCAACATATTTCCTGGGTGCTACTTCCTTTATTGTTGGTTGTTGATCCTTTTAAAAATATATATTTTTCAATATACATCAATATCATTATACGAACAGTGAGAGATCTAGGTATCATTTAAGTACACATATTAATGTATATATTTGTTAAATTAATAATACTTGTGTAGTGTGCGTGTATGTGTGTGTGTGTGTACATATATGTCCTTGAAAATCACAACATTTGGCAGGACCCAGAAAAAGGGCCTTCTCCTTTGTGGCTCCCACACTTTGGAACATCATCCCTTCAAAAATGAGATTGGCCCTCACTTTGATACTAAGGCTTGAATTATGTTTTTTCCAATGGGCAGGGGGAACCCCGAGTGGGATGGAGCCCACCAAATCGCTTATTTGACTGTGTATTGTCACTGGGAAGGGCGGGTGTATCATATTTATTTTTGTCTACGTTGTGTTTTATTGCTTATAACCTGCCTAGAGTCACTGTGAGCAACTTGGTGGCTATATAAATTTGCTACATAAATAAGTAACATAGGACAAGTTTTGATTTAATATCTCCTATCTCCTAACAAAACAAATGAATTCTCAATGTCTTGCTATCTTAGGATGTTGAAAGACAGAAGGTATTCAGTTAAAGAAACTTGGAGAATGGTTGCAAACGCAGCAGCATGGGCATTTCCTTTGCATTTGGCCAGTATAATAAATCTTAGTGATCAAGCTAGTCTTCCATCAATCCTCTGTTGTCAGAATTAATGAATTCTGTATGTTTCATATTAACAGCATTTTTTTCCTCTGCAATATTTTTTCTTTAGCAATTTATCACAGCCAGAAATATTACATGATGTGCTAATTCCTCTTTGTGAGTTGCTTCCTGTGGTTGAGGTCAGGCCGGAAAACAATGATATAGTATTTTGGCAAAAATATGCATCCCAGTAATGCAGCACTGGAGGACAAGATGGAGAAGACCTCCACAGCTACCATGGCTTTTCCTTTTGTGCTCAGATAGGCTGGAAAGAAGGAGATCCACACACTGCAAAAGGCCAACATGCTGAAGGTGATGAACTTGGCTTCATTAAATCTGTCCGGTAATTTACGGGCAAGAAAAGCCACAATAAAGCTGGCAATGGCCAAGATACCCATGTAGCCCAAGACACAGTAGAAGAAGAAAGCTGAACCTTCATTACATTGTAAAATCATTTCTTGAGACTGGGAATACATGTCCAGTTCAGGGAATGGGGGAGTGGTTGACAACCAAACTAGACAAATACATATTTGGATAAGAGAACAGGAAACAACAGCAGAAAAAGCCAATCTTTTTCCCACCCACTTCCTCATGTGAGATCCTGGTTTAGTGGCCATGAAAGCCACAACCACAGTGAGGGTTTTGGCCAGTACACTGGAAATAGCTACTGAGAAGGTGATGCCAAAAGTTGATTGACAGAGAAAGCAGGTCACCTTGCCAGGCTGGCTGAGGAAGAACAAAGATGAGAGAAAACAGAGCAAAAGAGAGACAAGGAGGGTGTAAGTGAGGGACCGGTTGTTGGCTTTGACAATGGGAGTATCCCTGTGCTTAATAAATGTTCTAAGTATCAAAGATGTCAAGAAGAAGAAACAAAGAGCTGCTGAGGCTAAACCAATTCCTAAGGTTTCTTTGAAATTTAGAAAGACCAGCAGTTTCAGGATACAGCCTTCCTTTTCTTTGTTTGGATATTGATCTTGTGAACATTCAAAACAGTCATCCATATCTGGAAAGAAAAGCAAATGAATTTATTAACTATTCACTTCATATTTTTGTAAATATGAATAGCCTGAGTTCTTATTCTTTCCCATAATGTACCTTTCCGATAAAGGGATGTTAACGGATCCCTGTATTTTATCCTGACTTTAGGAACCTTTTGTCTTCTATGGGAGGAACATTAGTTGGTTTTCCAAACACCCAGACTGTGTTCCTTGGGGATAGAATATCTAATCCATTCATAAGACTTCTTTTATCTAGTGGAACTCATTTGCTTTTACATATTTTCAGGATTTCATGGAAGTTAAAACTTGGTAAAAGGCAGATCATGTGGAAAAGAAATGTGCATTTGTTGCAGCTAAACTGAGATTTATCAGTTTACAGGACTCAGAATGTTGTTTCTTCAGCTTTACATTATTGTTTATTTAAAGTTTAAGTTTAAATTTAACTGGACTGTTCTTATTATCTTTGTGTTAATGACCCTACAAGTCTATGCTTTGGGGTGGGTTCGGAACAACTGATTGAAGCTGTATGCCGTTCCGGGTACCACCCTCATGTTCACAGCAGACAATTACTTACTGTGCCCAGAGATAGAAATATCTGCTTCTATCTATGATCACAGGCTTCTGATTTTTAGGTGAGAGTTCCACCTGTAGGCCACCATGCCGCTCTTTTGAATCCTATATAATGAATGTTTAATTTATGAAATAACATGTTGAAGAAAAGTATATAGTGAAACTGATAACCTACCAGTTTGATTAGAAATCTTTCCTTCTGGGCACGGAGCACAGTAATAGCAACAAAACTGACTGCCTTCAGCCCCTCTCTTCCAGTAACCAGGGGAACAGTGGTCATTACACAAAGAAACAGGAAGAACCTACAGATATAAATATAGCCATTGATATGAAAGACTCCCGATTACACTATGGAAATCGTCTGCATCGCATTATGTGAATGACCCTTAACAATGCTAACATTTTACTGAGGGAATGAGTTCCTTTGTATATAAACAAAATTGAGCCATGGTGGCGCAGTGGTTAGAATGCAGTATTGCAGGCTAACTCTGCCCATTGCCAAGAGTTCAATCCTCCCCATTCCATCCTTCCATCTTTCCAAGGTCAGTAAAATGAGGATCCAGATTATTGGAGGGGCAATACGTTGACTCTGTAAACCACTTACAGAGTGCTATAAAGCACTTTGAAGTGACACATAAGTCCGAGTTCTATTGCTATTCATACCTGGTTAAAACCAGGGTGCCAAACAATTGTGTTCTCAATGATAACTTCCTTTCCTTTTGGAGCATTGGTGTGTAACTTTCCAACTTTAACTTTCTGAAAGGATTTGTTTGGGAAAGTAACCATGTTGATGATGTCAAAACCACCTGAACTTTCTCTTCCGTTTTTAAAAAAGACTCTTTCTCCAGCTGAGTTGTTAAAAGAAATCTCTTGAAGAAACTTGTGGAGCTATACGAAGGAGAAGAAAGAGGGAGTTGAAAAGGAAACAATGCATTGGGAATTGATTAAAGTTTCTCTTTCTTTAACTCTTTTTGCAAAGAAATTGCACAATATTCTTTGGATTCAGATAGAGAAGAAGGATATGTCAATCAACAACTGAGATATGGAACTCACTTTATTAATTAAGTACATGGAAAGCAGCAAACACAGCAATTCTTCTGCCAATTTACCATATATCTAAAAACCAACATCATTTTATGGAAATAATAAAGCTCTATTACAATAGAACAACTGTCATAAAGTCTATATTCCTAGGCAGATAAACCTGTCTTGATTAAATTTCAGAAAGCTAATAAAAAAATGAAATGTTCCCATTTCAGAAATATGTGTTGGGCAAAAATACCGAGACTGCCTTCAGATGCTTCTCCGTATTATTTTTAAATCTATTTTTGATTTGAGTCTTATTTTTAAATCTATTTTATTCTATAACATGGAGTGATCTCTTATACAAAAATGTGCTTGCTTTAGGATCTGTAATGATTTCTGGCCATAGGCCAGGGCAAGCAACTCATATCAGATTGTGGTTGAGAATGACTATTTGCTGAAACAAAATTTAGGTATGGCATAGGAAATTACCTGCCAAGGCTGCAGATTTGGAAATTCAGCCCTTTGATTTTTTGTCCATCTGGGTCTTGATCTCACTGCCTCGTGCAGAGAATGTGCCAATGCATAAACTGCATTGTAGATACTGTAGCTTTGGCCAGTCATTTGGAATTCAAAAAATGGTGCAGGCAAATTCTCCAAACTCTCCTCCCCACTACAAGTTCCACTGATATTTGAAGGTAACTCTGCCTTTGAAAATATACAGTCAAACAATTGTTGCCAAACCTCTTGAAGAAATCCATCTTTGTGTGTTGACGGTTTGATGACTTGAAGAAATTCTTTGAAGCCTTGAACTTCTCTTGAATGCACTGTAAAGGAAAGAGCCCCATGGTACACCTGGAGATCCCAACTCCTTTGAGTTCCAGTCAGTATGAAATCAATTGGATTCATCAGGATCCAAACCTTCCTAAATAATGCGCTCTCTTTATTTTCAGGATCACGTAGAAACATGACAGTTCTGAGCCACACTATTGTGAATGATTCTCCATACACAAGAAAAACATTTGCTTTCGGATCCATCAATTTATTTGAAACAATTGAGATTGAATCAAACAATTCTGGTAAATCTTCTAAGTGGATGTGTTGTGGAATTGTCTGCGTGAAAGCTAGACAGACCCCATTCTGTGAAAGTAATGGCTGCAGTTTGTGCAAAAAACATTCTCCCTTAGTTTCAAAAGAAAAGACTCCAATCCACCTCCATCCAAAATGGAGGAAAAGTTGTATAATTCCAGTGTACTGATAGTCCTCATTGGGGACCATGCAGTAAAGTGAAGATAATTTGGTACTGTCAAACTCTTCTTGTGCAAAAGAACTATAGGTCAACTAAAGTAAAATAAGGAAAGGAAAGGAAAGGAAAGGAAAGGAAAGGAAAGGAAAGGAAAGGAAAGGAAAGGAAAGGAAAGGAAATTTATTATTTATGAGAAACAGTTGAAGAAAATGATAAAATAACACTTGAATGAAAACTGAACAATTGAAAACTTCTCACACTCTATGAACATTGTGGAAGTTTTGAGGAACAATACAACAATAAAACTCCAAGTTGAAATGTTTTCTCACTTTAGGAATAAACTGGACTACAAACTAAATTTAGTTTGCTACTATAGCATTCCAGTTAGCTCATGTCTATGAATAGCTTGAAATCTGCTAAGTATCTGAGCATGTGATTTCTTCCTAGCTTAAAAGAGCTAGAGTTACTGCGTTACTTTCTGCCATCCAATACAACAATAAAACCCCAAGGTGAAATATTTTCTCATTTAATGAACTTAATGGACTACAAACTAAATTTTGTTTGCTGCTATAAAGTTTCAGATAACTCATCCCTATCAGCAGCTGGAAATCTGCATCTGAACTCTTCCTAGCCTCGAAACAAGATTTTAAGTGTTAGATTTATTGCATTACTTTCTGCATTTCTCTGCCCCAGGTAGGGTAAAATACTTAAGCATGAAAAACAATGCCCATGACATTGTGGAAGTATAGAAACAGTCAGGTTACTGCAATCATTTACTGCAATTATTATAGACATCTCCAAAAGTCACCTAAAGCCCCAATCCTTCAACAATTTCCAAGCAAATCAGTTGAATTTTACATTCACTTATTATTAACAGACTCCAGCCCAGACATAGCAAGAATCATTGTCACCTCTTTTGGTGAGTTGGTGGAATCTGGAAATGAGATTAGGGCAGCAGTGAAAATGCTGGATAGCATTGAGTTGAGGCTGGGAAGAAAGTGGCTGAAAGGATATCTTCCTAAAACCTTGCAGAGTGTATGTAGTAATTGTGTAGTATGTGTTAGCCAACATTTTCACTCCTTCTCTCAACACAGCTCCAGATTTCACCAGAGGTCGTGGTCAAACCTGAACATCGGATGACCCTCTCCAATAAGATAGTTTTGTACTGTAATTTGGAATTAAATTTTACTTTTCTAATCTATCAAATCAAAGATTTTGATTATATTTTTGGATTACTTTGAGCGAGCCTATTGGATTGTGGGAAGAATTGCAGAAGGGAGAAAAAATGGATTTAATTGAAATTCTGCAGAAAGGCACAGCAACTAAACTTAATCTCTGATATTCGTTACAAAAGAAGTCAAAGACTCTCTTTCAGCCTCCTGCCAATATTACTTGCGGAATCTTGAAGAGATTTATACTTTCTGCCATAAAGGATGAAGTAGGAGCACCCAATCCTCCAATGATGGCCATGAGATTCTTCCAGCTGTCACATCTGTAGTTAGGGACAAATTCCTGGGATTTGAAAAGCAGGTCCAGAGTGGTGCGATAGGTCATCCTTGAACTGTAGTAACTGTCATAGATGTGGAACCCAAGAGTGACATTAGGTAAGATCTTGGAGTCTTCACTGATCTCCTTCACAGCAAAGGCTAAGGAGAGGGCATGCTGGTAGAATTTGGTTATGACACTGCAAATAAATTTAAAACCCATTGAAAGAACAATTTCACAATGCTTGTAAGGTGGCATCATTTCTATATGAATAACAAACAATCTCTTTTGCAAGTAGCATTAAAATAACCTTTCTAAAATACTCAATGATTTCCAGAGAATTCAATTTTACATGGTGTTTTCATGATTTGCAACAATTATATATTATAACAAATAAAAATATAATTCTAACAATTTTGGCCCAATGTAGAATAGTAACAACTTCAGCAAGGATCATTTAAGATATGTATGTTTTATGAGGGTGATGATGCAGAACATTTTAAAATTACCTCAAGCTTATTTAATGTCCTTCAATAGATATCTTGCACCCAACTTCCATGCCTTTCATGAGAAGGACTTTAATATAATTTTAAAAACATGCTTTCTTTTCCAACAACACAATACATTTGAAAGACAAAGAAGGCTCAGTTTCTTATATACATATCAGCTTATATATACATATACAAATACATACATACATACATACATACATACATACATACATACGTACATACATATATACATACATGAGTGTGTGTGTATAAAAGCTGACATGTATATGTAGATGTAGATATGTATGATAAAAGTGATTTGGGGGATAAGAAAATACATGGGAAGAATAACAATTCTTACAGGGGTAAGTCATAAGGTATTAGAGAAGGGTGTTCCTTAAATTCAATTTCATAAAAGTGGTAAAAAAATGTGAGACACCATCCCACCAATGACAAGCTCACCAGGCTGGTACCACTCATGTGGAACAGGGAAAGCTTCACTTGCAGGGCATCTTAGAGTAGCTACTCTGTGCATCAGGAACATCAGAAGGAATAACATCTTCATGCTCTTGGGATGGTGAAAATATTTGTGTGTTTTATAATATCTATAGGATTCATTTACCCCAATGGTTTATCCATGGTTTAATCCATTATGTGAGATTGTCCTTAATCCATTGATTTATATTTAAAGGGTCATGGTGGGGGAATGGGCAATTTATATCTTGGATATCACCAGGATTGGAACATATATTCTGGCAAAGGAGAAAGGCAGGAAGGAACTTGAAGCAATGAATCAGACAGGATCATTATTATCCCTGGTGCCAATCTCCCTGTGGTTCCAAGTTAATTAATAACAAGACACCTTAATTATTGTTGAATTTAAATGCCTATCTGCAAAGCCTTTGATATTTTAGCCTAGCTAAAAAATAATAGTGATTTTTTTAGAGTATTGTTTTATTTTTCATGGAGCAACATGGTGTCCTACAGATCCTCACAATCAGGAGGCTGTGTGTTTTATCGTAAGTAGTAGCAGATGCTTCTCTCTCTGGGTACAAAGAGAAAATATTTGCTATGAGCTCCATGTAGGCTTCAGGAAGGGCATCTGGCCTGTAAATGCTCAGCTCCATTCAGTCATCCTGATTCCACCCCAATGCAAGGAATCACAGGGTCGTTAAAAGAAAACAAACTTTTTGTTCATGATCAAATAAGGGCTTAATTATTTTTTTAAATGATATATTGTAAGTAGTCTAAGGTAGAGTGTGACAAACCACAATAGAAAATCTTGAAATGATACATGAAGAAAAGAAAAATTGTGGTTACTAGGTGTGACCGTTAGAATATCCATGGCTCTATTTCATTAGGTTGTGTGTTCCACCAATGAATTGTTGTCTTCATGCATAGTGTCACCTGGATATCTTCTCTGAAACTTTCATGGCTACCTCACTATATGTTTGCAACATATTTCCTGGGTGCTACTTCCTTTATTGTTGGTTGTTGATCCTTTTAAAAATATATATTTTTCAATATACATCAATATCATTATACGAACAGTGAGAGATCTAGGTATCATTTAAGTACACATATTAATGTATATATTTGTTAAATTAATAATACTTGTGTAGTGTGCGTGTATGTGTGTGTGTGTGTACATATATGTCCTTGAAAATCACAACATTTGGCAGGACCCAGAAAAAGGGCCTTCTCCTTTGTGGCTCCCACACTTTGGAACATCATCCCTTCAAAAATGAGATTGGCCCTCACTTTGATACTCTTTCATAAGGCTTGAATTATGGTTTTTCCAATGGGCAGGGGGAACCCCGAGTGGGATGGAGCCCACCAAATTGCTTATTTGACTGTGTATTGTCACTGGGAAGGGCGGGTGTATCATATTTATTTTTGTCTACATTGTGTTTTATTGCTTATAAGCTGCCTAGAGTCACTGTGAGCAACTCGATGGCTATATAAATTTGCTACATAAATAAGTAACATAGGACAAGTTTTGATTTAATATCTCCTATCTCCTAAAAGAAACAAATGAATTCTCAATGTCTTGCTATCTTAGGATGTTGAAAGACAGAAGGTGTTCAGTTAAAGAAACTTGGAGAATGGTTGCAAATGCAGCAGCATGGGCATTTCCTTTGCATTTGGCCAGTATAATAAATCTTAGTGAAATCTTTCATTTGGCCAGTATAATAAATCTTAGTGATCAAGCTAGTCTTCCATCAATCCTCTGTTGTCAGAATTAATGAATTCTATATGTTTCATATGGACAGCATTTTTTTCCTCTGCAATATTTCTTCTTTAGCAATTTATCACAGCCAGAAATATTACATGATGTGCTAATTCCTCTTTGTGAGTTGCTTCCTGTGGTTGAGGTCAGGCCGGAAAACAATGATATAGTATTTTGGCAAAAATATGCATCCCAGTAATGCAGCACTGGAGGACAAGATGGAGAAGACCTCCACAGCTACCATGGCTTTTCCTTTTGTGCTCAGATAGGCTGGAAAGAAGGAGATCCACACACTGCAAAAGGCCAACATGCTGAAGGTGATGAACTTGGCTTCATTAAATCTGTCCGGTAATTTACGGGCAAGAAAAGCCACAATAAAGCTGGCAATGGCCAAGATACCCATGTAGCCCAAGACACAGTAGAAGAAGAAAGCTGAACCTTCATTACATTGTAAAATCATTTCTTGAGACTGTGAATACATGTCCAGTTCAGGGAATGGGGGAGTGGTTGACAACCAAACTAGACAAATACATATTTGGATAAGAGAACAGGAAACAACAGCAGAAAAAGCCAATCTTTTTCCCACCCACTTCCTCATGTGAGATCCTGGTTTAGTGGCCATGAAAGCCACAACCACGGTGATGGTTTTGGCCAGCACACTAGAAATGGCCACTGAGAAGGTGATGCCAAAAGTTGGTTGTCGGAGAAGGCAGGTCAACTTGTCAGGTTGGCTGAGGAACAACAAAAAGGAGCAAAAACAGAACAGAGGAGAGATAAGCAGGGTGTAAGTGAAGGACTTGTTGTTGGCTTTGACAATGGGAGTGTCCCTGTGCTTAATAAATGTTCCAAATACCCAAGATGTTAAAAAGGAGAAACAAAGAGCTGCTGAGGCTAAACCAATTCCTACAATTTCTTCAAAGGTTGAAAACACCACTGGTTTCAGGATACAGCCTTCCTTTTCTTTGTTTGGATAATGATCTTGTGAACATTCAAAACAGTCATCCATATCTGGAAAGAAAAGTCAATGAATTCATCATCTATCCATTTCATTTTATTGAAAAACATAGCCTATGTGAATGCCAGTTCTTATTCTTTTTATAATGTAACTTTCTGATATAGGGATATTATCATATCTTGTATTTTATCCTGACTTTAGGAATCTTTTGTTTTCTATGTGAGGAACATTAGTTGGTTTTCCAAACACCCAGACTGTGTTCCTTGGGGATAGAATATATAATCTATTCATAAGACTTGTTTTATCTAGTGGAACTCATTTGCTTTTACATATTTTCAGGATTTCATGGAAGTTAAAACTTGGTAAAAGGCAGATCATGTGGAAAAGAAATGTGCATTTGTTACAGCTAAACTGAGATTTATCAGTTGACAGGACTCAAAATGTTGTTTCTTCAGCTTTACGCTATTGTTTATTTAAAGTTTAAGTTTAAATTTAACTGGACTGTTCTTATTATCTTTGTGTTAATGACCCTACAAGTCTATGCTTTGGGGTGGGTTCGGAACAACTGATTGAAGCTGTATGCCGTTCCGGGTACCACCCTCATGTTCACAGCAGACAATTACTTACTGTGCCCAGAGATAGAAATATCTGCTTCTATCTATGATCACAGGCTTCTGATTTTTAGGTGAGAGTTCCACCTGTAGGCCACCATGCCGCTCTTTTGAATCCTATATAATGAATGTTTAATTTATGAAATAACATGTTGAAGAAAAGTATATAGTGAAACTGATAACCTACCAGTTTGATTAGAAATCTTTCCTTCTGGGCACGGAGCACAGTAATAGCAACAAAACTGACTGCCTTCAGCCCCTCTCTTCCAGTAACCAGGGGAACAGTGGTCATTACACAAAGAAACAGGAAGAACCTACAGATATAAATATAGCCATTGATATGAAAGACTCCCGATTACACTATGGAAATCGTCTGCATCGCATTATGTGAATGACCCTTAACAATGCTAACATTTTACTGAGGGAATGAGTTCCTTTGTATATAAACAAAATTGAGCCATGGTGGCACAGTGGTTAGAATGCAGTATTGCAGGCTAACTCTGCCCATTGCCAAGAGTTCAATCCTCCCCATTCCATCCTTCCATCTTTCCAAGGTCAGTAAAATGAGGATCCAGATTATTGGAGGGGCAATACGTTGACTCTGTAAACCACTTACAGAGTGCTATAAAGCACTTTGAAGTGACACATAAGTCCGAGTTCTATTGCTATTCATACCTGGTTAAAACCAGGGTGCCAAACAATTGTGTTCTCAATGATAACTTCCTTTCCTTTTGGAGCATTGGTGTGTAACTTTCCAACTTTAACTTTCTGAAAGGATCTGTTTGGGAAAGTAACCATGTTGATGATGTCAAAACCACCTGAACTTTCTCTTCTGTTTTTGAAAAAGACTCTTTCTCCAGCTGAGTTGTTAAAAGAAATCTCTTGAAGAAACTTGTGGAGCTATACGAAGGAGAAGAAAGAGGGAGTTGAAAAGGAAACAATGCATTGGGAATTGATTAAAGTTTCTCTTTCTTTAACTCTTTTTGCAAAGAAATTGCACAATATTCTTTGGATTCAGATAGAGAAGAAGGATATGTCAATCAACAACTGAGATATGGAACTCACTTTATTAATTAAGTACATGGAAAGCAGCAAACACAGCAATTCTTCTGCCAATTTACCATATATCTAAAAACCAACATCATTTTATGGAAATAATAAAGCTCTATTACAATAGAACAACTGTCATAAAGTCTATATTCCTAGGCAGATAAACCTGTCTTGATTAAATTTCAGAAAGCTAATAAAAAAATGAAATGTTCCCATTTCAGAAATATGTGTTGGGCAAAAATACCGAGACTGCCTTCAGATGCTTCTCCGTATTATTTTTAAATCTATTTTTGATTTGAGTCTTATTTTTAAATCTATTTTATTCTATAACATGGAGTGATCTCTTATACAAAAATGTGCTTGCTTTAGGATCTGTAATGATTTCTGGCCATAGGCCAGGGCAAGCAACTCATATCAGATTGTGGTTGAGAATGACTATTTGCTGAAACAAAATTTAGGTATGGCATAGGGAAATTACCTGCCAAGGCTGCAGATTTGGAAATTCAGCCCTTTGATTTTTTGTCCATCTGGGTCTTGATCTCACTGCCTCGTGCAGAGAATGTGCCAATGCATAAACTGCATTGTAGATACTGTAGCTTTGGCCAGTCATTTGGAATTCAAAAAATGGTGCAGGCAAATTCTCCAAACTCTCTTCCCCACTACAAGTTCCACTGATATTTGAAGGTAACTCTGCCTTTGAAAATATACAGTCAAACAATTGTTGCCAAACCTCTTGAAGAAATCCATCTTTGTGTGTTGACGGTTTGATGACTTGAAGAAATTCTTTGAAGCCTTGAACTTCTCTTGAATGCACTGTAAAGGAAAGAGCCCCATGGTACACCTGGAGATCCCAACTCCTTTGAGTTCCAGTCAGTATAAAATCAATCGGATTCATCAGGATCCAAACCTTCCTAAATAATGCGCTCTCTTTATTTTCAGGATCACGTAGAAACATGACAGTTCTGAGCCACACTATTGTGAATGATTCTCCGTACACAAGAAAAACATTTGCTTTCGGATCCATCAATTTATTTGAAACAATTGAGATTGAATCAAACAATTCTGGTAAATCTTCTAAGTGGATGTGTTGTGGAATTGTCTGCGTGAAAGCTAGACAGACCCCATTCTGTGAAAGTAATGGCTGCAGTTTGTGCAAAAAACATTCTCCCTTAGTTTCAAAAGAAAAGACTCCAATCCACCTCCATCCAAAATGGAGGAAAAGTTGTATAATTCCAGTGTACTGATAGTCCTCATTGGGGACCATGCAGTAAAGTGAAGATAATTTGGTACTGTCAAACTCTTCTTGTGCAAAAGAACTATAGGTCAACTAAAGTAAAGAAAAAAGGAAAGGAAAGGAAAGGAAAGGAAAGGAAAGGAAAGGAAAGGAAAGGAAAGGAAAGGAAAGGAAATTTATTATTTATGAGAAACAGTTGAAGAAAATGATAAAATAACACTTGAATGAAAACTGAACAATTGAAAACTTCTCACACTCTATGAACATTGTGGAAGTTTTGAGGAACAATACAACAATAAAACTCCAAGTTGAAATGTTTTCTCACTTTAGGAATAAACTGGACTACAAACTAAATTTAGTTTGCTACTATAGCATTCCAGTTAGCTCATGTCTATGAATAGCTTGAAATCTGCTAAGTATCTGAGCATGTGATTTCTTCCTAGCTTAAAAAGAGCTAGAGTTACTGCGTTACTTTCTGCCATCCAATACAACAATAAAACCCCAAGGTGAAATATTTTCTCATTTAATGAACTTAATGGACTACAAACTAAATTTTGTTTGCTGCTATAAAGTTTCAGATAACTCATCCCTATCAGCAGCTGGAAATCTGCATCTGAACTCTTCCTAGCCTCGAAACAAGATTTTAAGTGTTAGATTTATTGCATTACTTTCTGCATTTCTCTGCCCCAGGTAGGGTAAAATACTTAAGCATGAAAAACAATGCCCATGACATTGTGGAAGTATAGAAACAGTCAGGTTACTGCAATCATTTACTGCAATTATTATAGACATCTCCAAAAGTCACCTAAAGCCCCAATCCTTCAACAATTTCCAAGCAAATCAGTTGAATTTTACATTCACTTATTATTAACAGACTCCAGCCCAGACATAGCAAGAATCATTGTCACCTCTTTTGGTGAGTTGGTGGAATCTGGAAATGAGATTAGGGCAGCAGTGAAAATGCTGGATAGCATTGAGTTGAGGCTGGGAAGAAAGTGGCTGAAAGGATATCTTCCTAAAACCTTGCAGAGTGTATGTAGTAATTGTGTAGTATGTGTTAGCCAACATTTTCACTCCTTCTCTCAACACAGCTCCAGATTTCACCAGAGGTCGTGGTCAAACCTGAACATCGGATGACCCTCTCCAATAAGATAGTTTTGTACTGTAATTTGGAATTAAATTTTACTTTTCTAATCTATCAAATCAAAGATTTTGATTATATTTTTGGATTACTTTGAGCGAGCCTATTGGATTGTGGGAAGAATTGCAGAAGGGAGAAAAAATGGATTTAATTGAAATTCTGCAGAAAGGCACAGCAACTAAACTTAATCTCTGATATTCGTTACAAAAGAAGTCAAAGACTCTCTTTCGGCCTCCTGCCGGAATCTTGAAGAGATTTATACTTTCTGCCATTGAAGAGAGCCAATCCTCCAATGATGGCCATGAGATTCTTCCAGCTGTCACATCTGTAGTTAGGGACAAATTCCTGGGATTTGAAAAGCAGGTCCAAAGTGGTTCGATAGGTCATCCTTGAATTATAGTAACTGTCATAGATGTGGAACCCGAGAGTGACGTTAGGTAAGATCTTGGAGTCTTCATTGATCTCCTTCACACCAAAAGCCAAGGCGAGGGTATGCTGGTAGAATTTGGTTATGACACTGCAAATAAATTTAAAACCCATTGAAAGAACAATTTCACAATGCTTGTAAGGTGGCATCATTTCTATATGAATAACAAACAACCTCTTTTGCAAGTAGCATTAAAATAACCTTTCTAAAATACTCAGTGATTTCCACAGAGTTCAATTTTACATTTTACATGGTGTTTTCATGATTTGCAACAATTATATACTATAACAAATAAAAGTATTGACGTTTTTTAGTTTACAAATATAATTCTAATAATTTTGGCACAAAGTAAAATAAGAACAACTTCAGCAAGTATCACTTAAGGTATGTATGTTTTATGAGGGGTGATCATGCAGAACATTTTAAAAAGTACCTCATGCTTATTTAATGTCCTTCAATAGTTATCTTGCACCAAACTTCCATGCCTTTCATGAGAAGGACTTTAATATAATTTTAAAAACATGCTTTCTTTTCCAACAACACAATATGTGTGAAAGACAAAGAAGGCTCAGTTTCTTATATACACATCAGCTTATATATACATAGACAAATACATACATACATACATACATACATACATACATACATACGTACATACATATATACATACATGAGTGTGTGTGTATAAAAGCTGACATGTATATGTAGATGTAGATATGTATGATAAAAGTGATTTGGGGGATAAGAAAATACATGGGAAGAATAACAATTCTTACATAAGTCATAAGGTATTAGAGAAGGGTGTTCCTTAAATTCAATTTCATAAAAGTGGTAAAAAATGTGAGACACCATCCCACCAATGACAAGCTCACCAGGCTGGTACCACTCATGTGGAACAGGGAAAGCTTCACTTGCAGGGCATCTTAGAGTAGCTACTCTGTGCATCAGGAACATCAGAAGGAATAACATCTTCATGCTCTTGGGATGGTGAAAATATTTGTGTGTTTTATAATATCTATAGGATTCATTTACCCCAATGGTTTATCCATGGTTTAATCCATTATGTGAGATTGTCCTTAATCCATTGATTTATATTTAAAGGGTCATGGTGGGGGAATGGGCAATTTATATCTTGGATATCACCAGGATTGGAACATATATTCTGGCAAAGGAGAAAGGCAGGAAGGAACTTGAAGCAATGAATCAGACAGGATCATTATTATCCCTGGTGCCAATCTCCCTGTGGTTCCAAGTTAATTAATAACAAGACACCTTAATTATTGTTGAATTTAAATGCCTATCTGCAAAGCCTTTGATATTTTAGCCTAGCTAAAAAATAATAGTGATTTTTTTAGAGTATTGTTTTATTTTTCATGGAGCAACATGGTGTCCTACAGATCCTCACAATCAGGAGGCTGTGTGTTTTATCGTAAGTAGTAGCAGATGCTTCTCTCTCTGGGTACAAAGAGAAAATATTTGCTGTGAGCTCCATGTAGGCTTCAGGAAGGGCATCTGGCCTGTAAATGCTCAGCTCCATTCAGTCATCCTGATTCCACCCCAATGCAAGGAATCACAGGGTCGTTAAAAGAAAACAAACTTTTTGTTCATGATCAAATAAGGGCTTAATTATTTTTTTAAATGATATATTGTAAGTAGTCTAAGGTAGAGTGTGACAAACCACAATAGAAAATCTTGAAATGATACATGAAGAAAAGAAAAATTGTGGTTACTAGGTGTGACCGTTAGAATATCCATGGCTCTATTTCATTAGGTTGTGTGTTCCACCAATGAATTGTTGTCTTCATGCATAGTGTCACCTGGATATCTTCTCTGAAACTTTCATGGCTACCTCACTATATGTTTGCAACATATTTCCTGGGTGCTACTTCCTTTATTGTTGGTTGTTGATCCTTTTAAAAATATATATTTTTAAATATACATCAATATCATTATATGAACAGTGAGAGATCTAGGTATGATTAATTTAAGTACACATATTAATGTATATATTTGTTAAATTAATAATACTTGTGTAGTGTGCATGTATGTGTATGTGTGTATATATATATATCCTTGAAAATCACAACATTTGGCATGACCCAGAAAAAGGGCCTTCTCCTTTGTGGCTCCCATACTTTGGAACATCATCCCTTTAAAATGAGATTGGCCCTCACTTTGATACTCTTTCATAAGGCTTGAATGTATGGTTTTTCCAATGGGCAGTGGGAACCCCGAGTGGGATGGAGCCCACCAAATTGCTTATTTGACTGTGTATTGTCACTGGGAAGGGCAGGTGTATCATATTTATTTTTTGTCTACATTGTGTTTTATTGCTTATAAGCTGCCTAGAGTCACTGTGAGCAACTCGATGGCTATATAAATTTGCTACATAAATAAGTAACATAGGACAAGATTTGATTCAATATCTCCTATCTCCTAAGAAAGTAAATGAATTCTCAATGTCTTGCTATCTTAGGATGTTGAAAGACAGAAGGTGTTCAGCTAAAGAAACTTGGAGGATGGTTGCAAATACAACAGCATGGACATTTCCTTTCATTTGGCCAGTATAATAAATCTTAGTGAAATCTTTCATTTGGCCAGTATAATAAATCTTAGTGATCAAGCTAGTCTTCCATCAATCCTCTGTTGTCAGAATTAATGACTTCTATATGATTCATATGGACAGCATTTTTTTCCTCTGCAATATTTCTTCTTTAGCAATTTATCACAGCCAGAAATATTACATGATGTGCTAATTCCTCTTTGTGAGTTGCTTCCTGTGGTTGAGGTCAGGCCGGAAAACAATGATATAGTATTTTGGCAAAAATATGCATCCCAGTAATGCAGCACTGGAGGTCAAGATGGAGAAGACCTCCACAGCTACCGTGGCTTTTCCTTTTGTGCTTAGATAGGCTGGAAAGAAGGAGATCCACACACTGCAAAAGGCCAACATGCTGAAGGTGATAAACTTGGCTTTATTAAATCTGTCCGGTAATTTACGGGCAAGAAAAGCCACAGTAAAGCTGGCGATGGCCAAGATACCCATGTAGCCCAAGATACAGTAGAAGAAGGAAGCTGAACCCTCATTACATTATAAAATCATTTCTTGAGACTGTGAATACATGTCCAGTTCAGGGAATGGGGGAGTGGTTGACAACCAAACTAGACAAATACATATTTGGATAAGAGAACAGGAAAGAATAGCAGAAAAAGCCAATCTTTTCCCCAACCACTTCCTCATTTGAGATCCTGGTTTAGTGGCCATGAAAGCCACAACCACGGTGATGGTTTTGGCCAGCACACTAGAAATGGCCACTGAGAAGGTGATGCCAAAAGTTGGTTGTCGGAGAAGGCAGGTCAACTTGTCAGGTTGGCTGAGGAACAACAAAAAGGAGCAAAAACAGAACAGAGGAGAGATAAGCAGGGTGTAAGTGAAGGACTTGTTGTTGGCTTTGACAATGGGAGTGTCCCTGTGCTTAATAAATGTTCCAAATACCCAAGATGTTAAAAAGGAGAAACAAAGAGCTGCTGAGGCTAAACCAATTCCTACAATTTCTTCAAAGGTTGAAAACACCACTGGTTTCAGGATACAGCCTTCCTTTTCTTTGTTTGGATAATGATCTTGTGAACATTCAAAACAGTTTTCCATATCTGGAAAGAAAAGCCAATGAATTCATCATCTATCCATTTCATTTTATTGAAAAACATAGCCTATGTGAATGCCAGTTCTTATTCTTTTCTATAATGTATCTTTCTGATATAGGGATATTATCATATCCCTTTATTTTATCCTGACTTTAGGAATATTTTCTCTTCTATGTGAGGAACATTAGTTGGTTTTCCAAACACCCAGACTGTGTTCCTTGGATGAGAAGAATATCTAATCCATTCATAAGTGCTATGTTCTGAAGTTCCCCCTCTGGTCTGGTTTCCAGCAGGGGGCGCCCAGCTGCAACCTGATTGGCCAATAGTTTGACAGCCAACTATATAACAGGCCAACAGCTGTTGCCTCATGGCTGAATGGTTTATTCGCTGTTAGCACACGAATTCAATAAAGCCTGAGCAACCAATTTAGCTGCCTCGCCTCATTCTGTTGCGTTCGTTCCCAGTAAGAAGCAATAAGACTTATTTTATCTAGTGGAACTCCTTTGCTTTCACATATTTCCAGGTTTCCATGGAAATTAAAACTTGTAAAAAGGCAGGTATTGTGGTAAATAAATGTTGCATTCATTACAGCTAAACTGAGATTTATCAGTTTACAGGACCCAGAATGTTGTCTCTTCAGCTTTACAATATCACTTATTTAAAGTTAACTTGATCGTGTTTATTTCTGTACTGTCTTTAAAGGAGGAGCTTTGTTGCTTACAAATCATACACAAATTTAGCCAAAAGAAACAGATAAAGAAAATTTCCAGTTACCTCTATCTCTATCTATCTGTTTCTCTACCTCTATCATCTCTATCTCCATCTCCATCTTTCTCTATCATTTATCTCTTTCTGTCTCTGTCTCTGTCTCTGTCTTTGTCTCTCTGTCTCTGTCTCTGTCTCTGTCTCTGTCTCTGTCTTGCTCTGTCTCTGTCTCTGTCTCTCTCTGTCTCTGTCTCTGTCTCTGTCTCTCTCTCTCTCTCTCTTAATGACACTGCAAGTCTTTGCTTTAGGTGGGTTCAGAACCACTGATTGGAGCTGTATGCCCTTCTTAGCACCTGGTGTTCACATTGTGCCCAGAGAGAGCTTCTATTTATGGTTACAGGCTTTTGATTTTTAAGTTAGAGTTCCACCTCTAGGCCACCATGCTGCTCTTTTGAATCCTATATAATGAATGTTTAATTTATGAAATAACATGTTGAAGAAAAATATATAGGGAAACTGATAACCTACCAGTTTGATTAGAAATCTTTCCTTCTGGGCATGGAACACAGTCATAGCAACAGAAATGATTGCCTTCAGCCCCTCTCTTCCAGTAACCAGGGGAACAGTGGTCATTACACAAAGAAACAGGAAGAACCTGCGGAGATAAATATAGCAATTAATATGAAAGAATTCCAATTACACTATGGAAATGGCCTAAATCGTATTATGTGAATGAACCTTAACATTGTTAACATTTTACTGAGGTAATGTGTTCCTTTGTATATAAATAAGATTGAGCCATGATGGCACAGTGGTTAGAATGCAGTATTGCAGGCTAATTCTGCCTATTGCCAAGAGTTCAATCCTCACTGGCTCAAGGTTCCATTCTTGTATCTTTCTGAGGTCTGTAAACTGAGGACCGAGATTGTTGGGGGAGCAATATGTTGACTCTGTAAACCACTTAGAGAATGCTATAAAGTATTATGAAGTGCTATATAAGTCTTAGTGCTATTGCTATTCATACCTGATTAAAACCAGGGTGCCAAAGGATTGTGTTCTTTTGGAGCATTGGGGTGTAACATTCCAACTTTAACTCTCTGAAAGGATCTGTTTGGGAAAGTGATCATGTTGATGATATCAAAGCCACCTGAACCTTCTCTTCTGTTTTTAAAGAAGACTCTTTCTCCAGCTGAGTTGTTAAAAGAAATCTCTTGAAGAAATTTGTGGAGCTACTTGAAGGAGAAGAAGAAAGAGAGAGTTAAAAAGGAAACAATGAATCGGCATTGATTAAAGTTTCTTTTTCTTTTACTCTTCCTTCCAAGGAAACCAAACAACATTCCTTGCCTTCAGATAGAGAAGAAGGAAAGGTCAACACAGAAAGAACAATCAATAACTGAGATATGGAACTCTCTTTATTAATTAATATCCTAAGTAGTTTAAAGCCAGCAAATTCAGCAATTCTTCTGGCAATTTACCATATATCTAAAAACCAACATCATTGTATGGAAATAATGCAGCTCTATTACAATAGAACAACTATCATAAACTCTATATTCCTAGGCAAATAAACCTGTCTTGACTAAATTTCAGAAAGATAATGAAAAAATTAAAAGTTCCCATTTCAGAAATATGTGTTGGGCAAAAAACAGAGACTGTCTTCAGATGCTTCTTTGTTAAATTCTTGGAACTGATGAATTTATAAGTCAGGCAAGAAGAAATGGTGGTTAATGGAATGATGATACATACATAAAGTTTTATTTTTTAATCTATTTTATTTTATAACATGGAGTGATCTGTTATACAAAAATGTGGTTGTTTTAGGATCTCTAATATTTTGTGGCCATAGTCCAGGACAAACAACTGATATCACTTTGTGGTTGAGAATGGCATGAGGAAATTACCTGCCAAGGCAGCAGATTTCAAAATTTAACCCTTTGAATCTCTCTTGGTTGGGATTTTTATCTCACTGCCTCGTGCAGAGAATTTGCCACTGCATAAACTGCATTGTAGATACCGTAGCTTCAGTCATCTGAAATTCAAAAAATGGTGCAGGCAGATTCTCCAAATTCTCTTCCCCACTACAAGTTCCACTGAGAGTTGAAGGTAATTTTGCCTTTGAAAATATACAGTCAAACAATTATTGCCAAACTTCTTGAAGAAATCCATCTTTGTGTGTTGAGGGTTTGATGACTTGAAGAAATTCTTTGAAGCCTTGAATGCCTCTTGAATGTACAGTAAAGAGCCCCATGGTACACCTGGAGATCCCAACCCCTTTGAGTTCCCATCAGTATGAAATCAATCGGATTCATCAGGATCCAAACCTTCCTAAATAATGCACTCTCTTTATTTTCAGGATCACGTAGAAACATGACAGTTCTGAGCCACACTATTGTGAATGATTCTCCATACACAAGAAAAACATTTGCTTTTGGATCCATCAATTTATTTAAAACAATTGAGATTGAATCTAACAATTCTGGCAAATCTTCTAAGTGGATGTGTTGTGGAATTGTTTGTGTGAAAGCTAGACAGATCCCATTCTGTGAAAGCAATGGCTGCAGTTTGTGCAAAAAACGTTCTCCCTTAGTTTCAAAAGCAAAGACTCCAATCCACCTCCATCCAAAATGGAGGAAAAGTTGTATAACTCCAGTGTATTGATAGTCCTTGTTTGGGACCATGCAGTAAAGTGAAGATAATTTGGTACTGTGAAATTCTTCTTGTGCAAAAGAACTATAGGTCAACTAAAGGAAAGAAGGAAAGGAAAGGACAACTATTATTTATGAGAATAAGTGGGAAAAGATGGAAAAATAACACGTGGATAGAAACTGAACAATTGAAAAGTTCTCACACTCTATGTGAAATTTTGATGAACAATGCAACAATAAAACCCCAAGGTGAAATATTTTCTCACTTAAGGAATAAACTGGACTACAAACTAAATTTAGTTTTCTACTATAGAGTTCCAGATAGCTCATGACAATGAACAGCCTTAAACCTGCTAACTATCTGTGTACATGAACTCTTTTTAGCTTAGGAAAAAAGCTTTTTAAGAGCTAGAATTATGACATTATCTTCTGCCCTTCTGTGCCCCAAGTGGGGTAAAATACTTATACATTATGACTACCCATGAGATTCTGGAGGAATAGAAAAAGTCAAGTATGTCTTCATTTACTGCAATTATTATAGACATATCCAAAAGTCACATAAAGCCCCAATCCTTCAACAATTTCCAAGCCAATCAGTTGAATTTTACGTTTTACATTTGCCAATGATGTAAAATGATTCAATACTACAGATAATTCTGTTATTTTGCAAAGTGATCTTGGCTATGTGTCTGAGTTGTCATCTATTTGGCAACTTCAAATTTCAATCAATAAATGCTTGGTCTTACATATTGGTAAACATAATCAGAATGTTGGCTTGCAACTTGAGCTCTCCTCCCTGATGGACTGTAGATCACGATCATCATGGCTATGGCCCATGCTGTTTTGTCAGAAAGCCCTAATCATTGCGATTAGGGGTGGAAGTTGCCTCGGAGGGGCAATGGAGAAAGGAGAAGCCACCAACCAGGTTGAGGGAAGCCACATCTCCCCCCTGGGCTTGGCAATTTTTTTCCCCAAAGACGACTGAAGCGGTGGTCTAAAATGGCCACCCCATAGAGGAGGACTCAGTTGGACTAAGTTTGTGCAGGAGTGAAGAAAGAGGTGGATAGCATGTGAGCCGGGACAATTGGTCACAACAACCAAATAAAAAGTACCCTGGGATTAATGTAACAATGATTTTTTTAGAAAGAAAAGAAAGTGGCGAAAATACAAAGGGAAGGAAAGAAAAAAGAAAAATAACTTTGACAGCTAAATGGGGCTTCAAACTGGGAAAGGAAGAACCCAGAACAAGATACTTAACTAAATTGGATTAAAATATTTTGG
>SOZL01001574.1:0-11926 GCA_009733165.1 Naja naja
CGTAGTTGCCAGCCAATCAGGTTGCAGGATTTTCCGCGACTTTTAAACTAATCATTTCTGACATTTTACAAGAACAGTTGAAACTAAACCAATGACATTCAAAACTGCATACATAACAAATTCTTTTTTTCCAACCAAAAGTTAAGAGGAAGGAATCCTTAATCCATAGCAGAAAGAAGAAAGGCAGAGTCTCTTGTAGAAAGTTTTTTGTATTTTGATTATCCTTGCAGTTCTACAAACAATATTTGAAACTTAGGTTTGTTTCTGGAAAAGTATAACCAGCCAAATTTGAAAATCTAAGAACTTTGATTTAGCAGGCTGAAAGATGATCAAACATTACACCTTTACAACATTTACAAAAATTCCCCCTCATAAGCTTTGCTTTTCTGATAGTCACTGATCTTATGCTATACTTATGAAGCAAGTATCAGACATGTATCTTTTACTCGCAAAATAATAAATCTAACATATTGTAGATTGTTCTTGAAAGCAGTTTCCAAGTTTAAACCACAAATTGCCCAATCACTGGGAATGAAAGCATGCTATAGATTTGTAATGTAAGTTGAAAAGTTGATTCCAAAGAACAATAATCAGAATGGACAAGGTCATTTTAGACTATTTTTGTACAGGAAGGAAGGGAAGAAAAGCAGCTGTGGCTTCTGGATTAACCATTACATGAACCAAAAGCCATATCTTCTCCTGTTTTTTTCTTTCAGTAAACATCTCTTCTGGTTAACAACATTGTACACAAGATGGTAATCTGTTCAGAGAACTATTTATCTTCCCTTGAACAGTTATTGGAAATTATGTGTGATGGCTGCTAAACCTATTTTGGAGTTGTTTAAAAGAAAATATTGGCCAGTTTGGGGAATAATCAAAATCAACTATTGAACTATGCATTGGGAATGATATTGTTAAAAAGAATGTCAAGGACATCTGTTTTAAAGAACTGTTTCTACAGAATTCACTTCAAAACCTCAAACAAACATGTATATTATAGAAACTTGCATATGAATTATTTCTGAGTCAGTGAATGTTGGAAAAATGAAAATCAGTTTTTAAAATCAATCCTCAGAAAAACAAGTTTAAAAATAATGGAATGCTTACCAAACAGAGGAAAATAAACCAGTTTTTACACTAATCTAAAGATACCTCCCTTTCTCCCCAAGATGGATTATTTTAGAAAAATACAGATTTAAAAATGATTTTTTTCTGTAAGTGTGTTAGAGGTACCATCTATTAGTATTTCCTATTTTCAAAACTATTCATATTTCTAGTACTTCTACTTTGGTGGCCCTCTTGGTGAGCAGAAAGATTCAAATATATTAGCATTACAGCCTTAAAATCAAATTCAATATCTGGAATAATATGGGACTCGGTGTATATTTATATAGTTCTACTATTTGTCAAGTTGAACCATGCCCTTTTCAAATCCTGAATCTTAAATTTGAATCTGATCTGGGCTGTTAGATCAATTTAAAGTCCCTTCTATAGTCTTTTCCAAGTACACTGGTTCCATGGAAAGTATTCCTCTGCCATTTGAAGAAATTACAAGTGATTCTGTACACAGCATATTTAAAACTATTAAAATGCAATTATATTAAACCTAGTGATGATTAAAAAGTGATTTTCTAAAATTCTTGCAAGAGAGTCCTTAAAAACATTAATTGCAGTAATCAATCATTACCACCTTGTGCTTATTTGTAGGGTGATTCATATACTCCAAATAGAAGTTGTATACTGATTTGTCACGCATTTCCAGCTTGCATGTAGGGACCTATGTCAATGGAAAGGATGAAGAGACAAATATGATTAAGAAAGAAAATTCAATTTAATTAAGTAATGTATTGATTTGGTTTTTAATTCACTACAGTCTTTTACTATTAATGGGGTAGAAATGCTTTAGTATAATGGAATATCTCAATTGGAAGATTTTGATCACAAATGTTTAATTATTGTTCACCTATGGCTACTTTCTAACCAGAATTGACTGGCTGTTATGCTCCCAACGCATCTGGAAAGTCTCAAGTTGGGGTTGATGATGCTACTAAGGAATAATTAACAGAAGAACTTAGTCTAAAATTCCAATCATGCAGAATAACTCCAGGTGTCTATGGAGATTCTCAATCCAGGTCATGATTGTCTCAAAGTTGCTTTTCCAAGAGGCAACTGGACTTCCTTGTTCTTCTTGAAGACGTTTCACTTCTCATCCACTTGTGATTGGATGGTTGGGGAATCATGAGCCACAGTGGCGCAGTAGTTAGAGTGCAGTACTGCAGGCTGCCTGCCCTGCCCTTACCTTGAATGTCACCAGGCTCAAGGTTGACTCAGCCTTCCATCCTTCTGAGGTGGGTAAAATGAGGACCCAGATTGTTGGGGGCAATAGGCTGACTCTGTAAACCACTCAGAGAGGGCTGTAAAGCACTGTGAAGTGGTATATAAACCTAAGTGCTATTACTCCAGAGAACTCCTCTGTAGAAAATGTCTGTATTTGCATGGTTGCATGGAATACACAAGAAAAAGTTTATATTCTAAGCTACTAATGAAGACAAATACTGATGAAATCAAGAAAGGGAATGTCTGTGTCTGCTTTCTCCAATCTGGAAAAAGTTGTATGGGATACAATTCCTGGAATTTCCACCAGCTATGAATTTGGAGAATGCCATAATTATGTGAGATGTGGCTGGTCTGCACCAAATTTTTAAGAATTATTGGAAGATCTTGAAAACACCAGAAGGACACCACTTTGTGGAAAGTTGCTGTGAATGTACTTCATTGATCTCTTCTTTTAGTGTAAAAACCTACAACTGCTACAATTAAATTAAAAAAGAAATTCAGAAATGATATGCCAAGCAAAGGATATTATCTCACTGAAAAGTTTGCAGTCATTGAGGGAATGTAACCAGAAGGCTTAACACATCAGTTTTAAACATCACCCAGAATGGAATGGCATCCATTAGAGTGACAATGCTATTATGGTTTCATTTTTAATTTCAGACGTGAACATATTTCTCGATGTTTTCATAAAAAGGAACTATAGCTCCTATATAATAATCTTTTAATTTTTTTTTCTTTTGTGCTGTGTCAGCTTATGCTACCAACTAACAATAAACTGTATTGGAAAATATGATTATTTTCTTCAAGCTACTATATTTTGCTGCCTTATTATGTTGAAATGAGAAAATCAAAATCCCTCTAAATTATTACTTGCTAAGCCATCATTGGAATATTAGTACACTGCTACTACTCCTTCCTTCCTTCCTTCCTTCCTTCCTTCCTTCCTTCCTTCCTTCCTTCCTCCCTCCCTCCCTCCCTCCCTCCCTCCCTCCCTCTTTCTTTCTTTCTTTCTTTCTTTCTTTCTTTCTTTCTTTCTTTCTTTTCATGATTAACCTTTTAGTAACAGGTTTTAATATAGCAATTGTCTTTACAGGAAAAATGCCCAGGAATAGTCAATTTTATGGATTTCTGAAAATCATTAGCTTAGTATTTAAGGCTACAGTTCAAATTCACACCATTGGTCTGAGCTGTACACATTTCAGCTTAACAAGGAGAATACTGCAAAAGTCACTGAATTTTTTCAATCTGAGTCATCTGTTCAATAGGATAATACGGTGAATTTTTACCAAGACTGTATTCTTGACTGTGATTTTCCTGTTTTAGAAAGTGCTTGGTAACTCAGTGGCACTACAGATAATCATTAACTTACAACCAGAACTGAGTTCAAAACTTCTGTTGCTAAATGAAGCAGTTAAGTGAATTACATCTCATTTTATGATTTTTTTTGCTCTTTTTCCTTTATTGTCAGTTTTTATTTTCTTCTTTATTCTTCTTACATTCTGCATGTAAATTTTGGGACACCTCTGTATCACACTCATACAAGTAACTAGAAGACATCTTGCATTGGTAGAGAAAATTAAAAAAAATTAATTTTCAGGCTGTTAAGTGCCTAACACTTAAGTTCCTGCTGCCTGCAATTGCTGCAGGCTTGAATCCCACCAGGCTCAAGGTTGACTCAGCCTTCCATCCTCTCGGGGTAGGTAAATTGAGGACCCAAGATTGTTGGGGGCAATAAGCTGACTTTGTAAAAATGCCGCTTAGTAATAAACAGGCATATACAATGGAATGAAGGCTATTGCTGAGCACATTGGGTTGTATCCCAAAAATTGTAAGTCACCTGAGTCTTCGGAGAAGGGCATATAAATGTAATTTTTTTAAAAATTCTACCCGTTTCCCCCCCCCCCCCAAATGTTGTTGGCATGATCCTTTTTCATAGCCCTTTTGTCTTCTGTCTAAATCTAAAATCTGACTGATACTGTAGTCTCATACATGCACCATCTGAAATCCCTGAACTACTTAGTCCTGCAAATGGAGCATTTTTGAGAATGATATTTTGGTACTCTTTGATACCGGTCTTACTACCTAGCAGCCTAAACTTGACTTCTCAGACATTTTTCCTCTGTCATAGCTATTGCCTCTCCCCAGTGCTATTGGCAACTTTTCAAGACAGCTTGTAGTATCTATAACTATTCTAGCAGGGTACCCATGCTTCGCTATGAAACTATGTGATTGGGCAAGTTTTGGGGGAGGAAAATAAGGGGGAAAAATTCTGCCTCTGCCTACCAGCATCCATTGGTATTCATCTGGCTAGTGCCCTGTCAGTGTGTGAGAGAGTTGAGGTCTGTTTGGAAACTGAAACAGTATTTGCTGTGTGAGCAAGAAGGAGACAGCAAGGAGCCTGGTTGTGGCTTAGCTCAGCTGCAGTTGGAACAGATTTCTTTTCAGGTGAGGAGGGGAAGTAAAACTCCTTAGCATCAGAGTGTGTTAATAATAACAATATAGGAAATACTAATGCTCTGATGGTCATTTCAAAAAATCCTTTCTTAGTGAGCACCTAGAAGCCAAGAGGAACATGCATGCCAAATTTCAAGTTTGTAGGCTTTACGGTTCTGGAGATTTTGTGATGATGCACGAGTGGTATTTTGCTTATATATATAGATTGGAATGGGTGTCAACACAATTATTAGTCAACACAATTATTTGCTGATTCAACTTTGAAAACTTTCCTTTAAGAAAAAACTACTGTGTGCATTTCTTTTGCATTTTTTTGCAAATTTCTTAGCTAGCTCTAGAAGTACTACTAACAGTTGCCAGTAAATTTTAAAAAAAAATGGAGAGGAAAACTGTATTTGGTGGGGAGAAACACTCATAAGGTAAAGACTGCTCTTTCACAACAGATCCTGAACCTATCCAGTCCTCTGAAAGTTGTATGTGAAAACATCATCTATTTGTTCCAAATACTGGAAGTAATTACTAGGAATTCTGTCTTTTTTTAATTGGAATTTGAAATGATTGCATAACCATCCTGAATCTGCTAGATTTAAATTTGCACAATTTTAACCACTACTTGTATTGGAAATGTAATCTTAATCACTGCATTGGAGAAGGAGTTAATGGCTTGGGAAGACTAGAAGTAGAAATCAGCTAGGGACCCAAGTTTCTTCTGTAAGCAGTTTATATATTTTATGTAATTCTGTTACTGTAAATAAACTACATTATTGTTGTTCCACTGAAAGTCCCCAGCCAATTTATAAAGAACAAATACAACCTCTGCAAATTCCAGCCAGCCATTCCCTTCTGTCAAGGGAAACAAATCTTATAACTGGTTGTTGACCTATAGTGATAGTCAACAACAAACACTGAACATTGAATATCTGGATTCAGAGTTAGTGTCAATCAACTCAAATATAAGACACAGCCTGGTAATCCATGTTCAAGTGCAATCTATCAGTTCTGAGTGGGGGGGAAAGTATATACAAATTAAGAAAATTATTGGTGGATACAGACCTGCCATGCAGTTGTGGATGTTTCTCATTTAATTTTCCCTCCCATTGAGTGCTATCTGTTAAGTTTGCATGGAAAGACAAGACGCGGAGTGCTTCAGCTCTTTTTTATTGTGACTTTCAGCTCAGAAAGGACCCGAAAGCTCCAGCTGCGGCAGCTATTTATAGCCGGCTGCCCTGGCTGCCAGCCAATCAGAGTGCAGGGTTTTCCCGCACTTTTATTTATTTATTTATTTATTTAGACTTGTATGCCGCCCTACTCCCGAAGGACTCAGGGGGAACATACAAAAATATACAATAAAACAAATAAAAACAAGTCCAAATTACAAAACAACGAAAACAATAAAATTACAAATAGACAAACATTGTTAAAACTACCCACCCCATGGTCAGTCCAGGCCGGCCTGCTGAAACAGCCAAGTCTTCAGGTCTCGGCGAGGGCCGGAGCGGAGATCAGGGGCCAAACGCAGATCCGCAGGAAGCTGGTTCCACAGGGCGGCGCCCCACAGAAAAGGCCCTAGCTCTGGGAACCGCCAGCCGACAATGCCTGACCGACGGTATTCCCAGAAGGCCCCTCCTATGGGAGCGACGGGCGATTGGACTGTGATGCAGGCAGGAGGCGCTCCCGTACCCTGCACCCAAGCCATTAAGGGCTTTATAAGTTGTTACTAACACCTTGAAGGAAACCCGAAGGCAACCGCAACCAATGCAGGTCGCAAGAGGAGGGTGTAACATGGGAGTATCGGGATACCCCCATCACAGCCACGCGGCCGCATTCTGCACCAGCTGCAACCTCCGAGTAATCCCAAGGGAAGCCCCATGTAGAGAGCATTGCAGTAGTCGATTCTGGACGTGACGGCATGAGTGACCGTTCAAGGGCATCTCGTCCAGGTAAGGGCGGCTGGCGAACCAGCCGAACCTGGGCAAAGCCCCCTGGCCACAGCCCCCACCTGCTCCTCCAACTGAGCTGTGCATCCAGGAGGACGCCCAGATTCCTCGCCCTATCCACGGGGTAACACCTCCCCCCATGACCAAAGATGGCACATCCACTGAACACCGAGATGCCGGTAAGAACAGCCACTCAGTCTTGGCTGGGTTGAGTCTGAGCCTATTACTCCCCATCCAGGCCTGCACCGCCAGGCACCGGGACATCACCGAGAGAGCATCACTGATCTGGTCTGGGGTGGAGATATACAACTGGGTATCATCTGCATATTGATGATACCTCACCCCAAACCACGGATGATCTCACCCAGCGGTTTCATGTAGATATTAAACAGGAGAGGTGAGAGAACCACCCCTGAGGCACCCCACAACTAAGGGGCCTCGGGAGGATCTCTGCTCTCCGTCAACACCGACTGCGAACGGTCCGAAGGTAAGAGGAGAACCACCGCAACACGGTGCCCCCACTCCCAACCCCGAGGCCGCCGCAGAAGGATACCATGGTCGATGGTATCGAAAGCCGCTGAGAGATCTAAAGGACCAGGACAGAGGAAAAACCCCTGTCCCGAGCCCTCAAGAGATCATCCACCAATGCGACCAATGCTGTCTCGGTGCTGTGTCCGGGCCTGAAACCCGATTGGTACAGGTCAAGGTAATCAGTTTCCTCCAGGAACAGCGAAGCTGCTGAACCACCACGCTCAACAACCTTCACTAAAAGCGAAGGTTGGAAACTGGACGATAGTTATTCAAAATGGTTGGGTCCAGAGCAGGCTTTAAGGAGGGTCTCACCACCGCCTCTTTCAGGGCGGCAGGGAAAACCCCTTCACTCAAGGAAGCGTTGATAACTGCCTGGAGCCAACCACGTAACCTCCCTGGAGGCATAAACCAGCCAGGAAGGACACGGGTCCAATAAACACGGTGGAGGACAGCCTCCGCATGATCCTGTCCACTTCATCCAGGGAGACAGAGTCAAACTCAACCCAAACAGGATCCACAAGACTCATCGCCACGCCATCATCAACATCCTGCCAGTCAGAGTCCAAGCCAGCCCGAATCTGAGCGACCTTATCCGCCAGATGTAAACTAAAATCCTCTGCTCTGCCCTCAGTCCCCTCCCTCCCTCAATTGCAGGAGGGAGAGTGACCCTAAACAGGGCCGCAGGGCGATCATCTGCAGACGCGATCAGAGCGAGAAGTAAGCACATCTCGCTGCTCTAATCGCTTCCAGGTAAGTCCTAATATAGGCTCTTAACTGGAGACGGTCAGACTCAGAGCGACTAGTCCTCCACCTGCTCTCTAGGCATCTCCTCTGCCGCTTCATTCCCCAAGCTCCTCTGAGAACCAAGGAGCTAAACGAGGTCTCCGCAAGGGAGAGGCCGCAAGGGGACAACCCAGTCGAAGCCTGCCGAGGCCGCCTCTTGCCAGGCGGCCACCAAAGTCTCGGCCGGGCTGTGGGCAAGGGAGGTGGGTAAAACCCCAGGGCCGTCTGAAACCTCTGGGGCCTCGCTCAGGAACTGCCCTTGGGTGGGGGTTTCGCCTTGGTTTCAATCTGGGTTTGCGACACTGCTGCCACGCGCCCTACCCCACATTGGTAGCATTTAATTGGGCTTTATGAGAGGGTTGGTTTTGGGGCAGATCGTGGTGCTGTGTTGTGCCATCGGCTTGGTGGCCCCTGGTCTGGTTGCCCTCTGTAAACCTGAGCTTGAGGTGGCTGACTTTTCTCCCTGGCTCTAGTTCACACAGGAGGAGGGGGCTGCCTGCTGTGTGGGGGAGGCACTAGTTGCTGCTGTGGGCTCTTTTTTCTTCTGCTGGTAGAGAAGGGCTGTGATCTTGCCTGCTTCTTCTCACTTCAGAAGGCTCTGTGGAAACTCCTCTCTGTGGGAACTGGAGAGCTAGATGTCAGGGCTCTGACAGTTACCCCCACCCCCATTTAAATCATGAGTCTCGAGCCAAGCTTCCAAAACTTCAAAAGGATTTATTGGGAGTTAAAATGTCTGGCACTGCCTGGGTGTAGCTGACTCTGAGACACAATGCATCGTCACCCTTGACCCTTGTTTTCCCCCACCCCTCTGGGTGTATCATAATTCATATTCCCCAATGGGACACATCCATAGACAAGTCATCAATCATGCCCTCCAGTTAGAATTTTGCGTGGCAGAAACTTCAGTCACCTAGTTAGTATCTTTGAAAACATTTATGGAATGCAGTTTTGGTTTGCAAGCTGCCACTGCTCCCCCTCCTTTCTGTTGGCAACTCTAAAAAGACCATAGAAATATTTTTATGAGTTGACAGGAGGCTTCCTGCTCAAACCAGTGATTTTCCCTGGGAGGAAGTAAATTGGGGGTGCAAGTCCAGCCTTGGCTTTTGGCTGGTGTGACCTTGTTTTGTCTGGAGTGACCCTCCTCCATTTATGCACACGCATCCTTGGAGGTACAGTCATGTGAAAAAAGAAAGCATGCCTGCTTTGAGTTCTATGGTTTTAGTATCCAAGACATACTAGCCAAAATCACCTGGTCCTTAACCATTCTTAAAAGTATGCAAAAAGCACCTCGGGTAAACAACACATGACATATTACACCATGTCATCATTTATTTTACAAAAAAGAAAGCCAAAATGGAGAAACCATGTGTGGGAAACTAAGTACATCCCATACTTCTTCCATAGGTATATTAAAGAGGCTAAGCAGCTGCTAATCAAGCACCTTGTCAGCCAGTGTGACTCCCTCTGTAAAAACCAAAGTTTTAGGACTCTAGCATTGAGGTCTGTCTTAATGCAGTGCCAAAGAGAAAGGACATCAGCAATGACCTCAGAAAAGCAATTCTGGCTGCCCATCAACCTGGGAAGGATTATAAGGCTATTTCCAAACAATTTAAAGTTCTTCATTCTACAGTGAGGAAGATTATTCTCAAGTGGAAAACATTCAAGATAGTTGCCAGTCTTCCCTGGAGTGTATGTCCCAGCAAGTTCACTCCAAGGTCAGACAGTGCAATCAGAGAAATGGCAAAAATCCTAGAGTTACTCTACAGGCTGCAATTTGCATGTTAAATGTTGAAGTTGATTTACGGTACAATTAGAAAAAGACTGGACAAGTATGGTTTGTTTGGAAGCCTTGCCAGGAGAAGGCCTCTTCTTTCTGGAAAGAACATGGCAGCACGGCTTAGATTTGCAAAGTTGCATCTGAACACATCACAAGACTTTATTTTATTTATTTATTTATGATGGATTTATATGCACCCTATCTCCTGAAGGACTCAGGGCTGCTCACAACTATAAGAAGACATAGAAAACAAAAATTAAAATTATTAAAAATATTAAATCCCAACAATAATTTAAAACCCACAACAAACAATAAAACCAGTAAAGCCATACGCCTCCCCCAGTCCGGGTCGGCCTGCTGGAAGAGCCATGTCTTCAGGTCGCAACGGAAGGATCGAAGGTCGGGCCAACTGCAACTCCAAGGGCAGCTGGTTCCACAGGGTGGTGCTCCCACAGAGAAGGCTTTCCCCTGGGGCCAGCCAGCCGACACTGTCTGGCTGAAGGCACCCTAAGGAGGCCCTGTCTGGGAGCGCACCAGGCGCTGGGAGATCATTGCCGTCAGTAGATGGTCCCGCAAATACCCCGGCCCTAAGCCATGTAGAGCTTTATAGGCAATTACCAGCACCTTGAATCTCACCCAGAGGGCAACCGGTAACCAATGCAGCTCACGCAGGAGGGGTGTAATATGGGAGTATCAGGATACCCCATCACAACCCGCGCCGGCATTCTGCACCAGCTGAAGCCTCCGAGTGGTCCTCAAGGGCAGCCCCATGTAGAGAGCATTGCAGTAGTCCACACGGGAGGTAACGAGTGCATGAGTAACCGTATGTAAGGCATCTCAGTCCAGATAGGGGCGCAGCTGGTGCACCAGGCGAACCTGAGCAAACGCCCCCCTGGCCACGGCTCCCACCTGCTCCTCTAAGCTGAGCCGTGCATCCAGGAGGACACCCAAGCTGCGCACCCTCTCTGCGGGGGGTAACACCTCTCCCCCCACAACCAAAGGTGGAACATCCTGGACAATCGGAGATGCCGGTACGTACAGCCACTTGGTCTTGGCCGGGTTGAGTCGAAGCCTGTTCCTCCCCATCCAGACCCGTACTGCTTCCAGGCACCGGGACATCACATAGAGGGCATCAGTGGGTTGGTCTGGAACTGTCCTTTGGACAGGCGAGACCAAACTGGAAATATCTGGCCATAATGCACATTGCCACACAGCAACATCTCATGCTGTCAAACATAGTGATGGAGGACTGCTGATTTGGCCTTGTTTTGCAGCCACAGGACCTGGGCATCTTGCAATCATTGAGTATTGAAGAGTCAAAATGTGAGGCTGTTTGTCCGACAGCTAAAGCTTGGCTGACATTGAGCCATGCAAAAAGACAATGATCCCAAGCACACCAGCAAATCCACAACAGAACCACTGAAAAAGAATCCAAGTGTTGCAGTGGCCCCGTCAGAGTCCAGATGCCATCGCGATTGAAATGCTGTGGTGGACCTCAAGAGAGCTGTGTGTGAACCAATGCCCACAAACCTCAGTGAGCTGAAGCCATGTTGTAAAGAGGAGGCCAACATTCTCCCAAGATGATGTGGGAGGTTGATAAAATCATAGAAAAACGATTACTTTAAAGTATTGCTGATAAAGGTGGATCTACAAACTATTGAATCATAAGGTGCACTTAGTTTTTCCACACATGGCTTCTGCATTTTGGCTTTAAAATAAATCATGACATGTTGTAATATGTTCTTCATTTGAAGTTGTATTTACCCACTTCTATTTACCCACTGCTATGCCAGACATTTTTTTCTATGTCCCAATATGTAAAATCATAGTAGTCAAAAGGGGGAGGGGTGTGTGCTTTTTTGTCATCGTGACTAGGGCGGAAGATCGGTTCCCTTTTGCCAAAACAAAGCTTCTCAGTTTCTTCTTTCAGACTAAAACTGTCAATGCACCTGCGTTGTTTTCATGCTGTCCCATGGAAGGCAGAGGTTGGACCTGGTTTTACTTTTATTGTTGCTCGCTTGATCCTTGCTGCTGTGGAAATGCACTTCCTTAGTAGTTACGTAGAGCCTGTTTTCCCTGTTCTCAGTAAGGAAGCCAGCAGTTTCTT